>CM059218.1:28079736-28269736 GCA_030347435.1 Clarias fuscus
TCATGCAAAACCCAGGAGTCGACATTACTGATGTTTTTTTCCCATCTGAAAACTGGTCTGTCATGTAATACGTCGCTTTCTTTACAGGCATGCAGATATTGTTTTGCAATGTTATTTAGTCATTAATTTTAGTGTATCTTTGTAGGGAATGGTTATATAACTTATAACTTATAATATAACTTATATAACACAATTTGTACTACAGATAATATGGCGCCTAAGACTTTTGCACCATACTGTACACATGATCTTATGTATCTGTGCTATTTCTTTGCCTGTGTGTATAGTTAGTTAAAATGAACTGATTTTTCCTGTATTGTGATGAATAAAAGTATATGTCACTCTATACCACACAATCCTGAGCCCTATATATGTTTATTAAAAACGAAAACAGCAAAAAAGCAAAATAAGGCTAAAATGCTCTGAGTCTTTTGAGGGATACGTTCAGTTTTCAGCTGTCTTAGCTTCAAAGGGTCCCTGTTTTCAGCGTTGCCTTCCCTTCCCATCTTCGCTTGCGATGCCCTGGCTGAGAAACCCGTTGTTCCACCATGCCCTGATGAGATCACTGCTTTACAACCCTGTTACATACCCTGTTCTGTCACCATGCCCAGCTGAGAACGTTGCTATGCCACCATGCCTCATTAAGAACATCGGCTCTGCCTCTCCCATCTGCGAGAGGAATTGCTCTCTCCCAGGCTTCGCCACTCCTCCCAATTGCAGCACAAAGAACATTGCCACCCCCGCTGGTTGCACAGAAAGCTTCAATTTTCCCTCGTGCTCCTTGACGGATGTCACTCCCTCTGTTCGCTGGAGCAGGACAGTGGTTGGCTCACCCTTGGCGAGAGGGGAGGATGTGGAGACTGCATCACAGAGACGCCAAACTACAAACAGCATTCATAAGCCAATGTAAATCTCTTCATGGACACATACTGTATACAGTATGTAATCACATGCGCATGTTGAGTTTATACTGAACAGCCTTAACATGCTTAATATCATATAGGCAAAAAAAAAATCTATTGAGAAAAGTGTACTGTGGTATCTGGAACCGAGCCATCTGTAGCTCCATGGAGGAACTTCCATGAATCGGAACTGTTTGTCCAGCGCATCCCACAGAGGCTTGATCAGAACTGGGAAATCAATTCCTTGACCTCTTTGTCATGTTCCTCGAACAGTTCCTGACCAATTTTTGCAGTGCGGTTAAGGGAGGATAAATATCTCGACATTATTGAAAATGGTTGCCATAAAGGGATGGATTTGGTCTTCAACTATGGTTCGGTAGATGGTACGTGTCAAAATAACATCTTCAGAAATGACATGAGCCAACGTTTCCCAGCAGAACATTGCCCAGAGTGTTACATTGCCACTCCTTGTCTTCTTCCCAGAATGCACCCTCATGCCATATAGAGAAATGACAAAATGCTCTCGGCAATGAACAAAAGTGATTGAAGTCCACATTATCCATGATGCTCAGAACTTGGCCCTTTTCCAAGTTGCTGAGCTCCTTACCCAGGATTTTCACCAGGAGCAGATCTCTAATGTCGTGTTTGTGATCTCTTCCATCCTCTGAGATGAATATTCATGAGGAAAACATTCTCAGCTCATGGTTATTTAGTTTGAAAGGTCAAATAGTTTTACTGAAATCAGAGGGTTTGTCCAGATTAGTACATTAGTTGTTTAGATGTTTGACTAACAGAAAAAATGAAAGAAAAAAAAAAAAAAGCTTTTTGGATTCATTTGGCAGAATAAGCCTCCTTAAATATTTCACATTTTTCAATGCATGTTGATCCCCAACACACTGTCGCCTTGCACCTCCAGGGTCCGGGTTCGATTCCCGTCTCTGTGTGCATGTTATCTTCCTGCTTGGTGGGTTTCCTCCGGGTACTCCGGTTTCCTCCCACACTCCAAAAACATGTTTGTTAGATTAATTGCCATTTCCAAATGAGTGCATGAGTGAGTGTATGTGTGTTAATGTGGCACCCTGTCCAAGGTGTACCCCGCCTTGTCCCCTAGGTCTCCTGGGATAGGGTCCAGGCCCTCCGTGACCCTGAATACAAGATTAAGCGGTATAGGATATGATGAGTGAGTGAGTGATCCCCAACACAATCAGTGCTGTTTACTTCACCCGTCAGTGGTTTTAATCTTACGGCTGTTCGGTGATCGTGTTCCACCTGACTCCTGTACTGTATATGTCTTGTTCAGCATTACTTTTATGTTCCTGGTCGTAATTGCATCTGTTGTGTTTATCCTTCTTTGAATTAGCATATAGCTCAGGAGCGTGGGTGGCTTAGTGCGATAAGTTACTCTCAGTTACTTATCGGAAGGTCAGCGGTTCCAGGCCGCTGTTGGGCCCTTGAGCAAGGCCCTTAACACTGTCTGCTCCTGTGCTGCCGTATAATGGCTGATCCTGCACCCTGCCTACTAATAAAAAGCTGGGATATGTGAAGACTAAAGGATTTGACTTTAACACTTATAAAAATGCCAATTCCTATTTGTGGATACAAAAACAACATGAGCTGTTTGGTGCCAGACTCCGTAAAGGGTGTGTCTTGTTTCCACTACTGTTTGTGGGTGTGTGGAAAAAACATTTGTATTATTCAGCATGATCTCGGTGGACCTTTGAGATGGACAAAACAGATCAGTTCAGGTTATTTTAGTGGTTTGCCGTTGTAGGCTTCTGGTACAACTTACAGTGCAAATGTGGTGCTATATGACAATCCCGGTATGCAAGAGCTCCTGAAGATGATCAGATATGTAAAGATATTTTTATAGCAATAAATGTAGGAGTACATAGGTATAGTCAAGAAATATCACACGAGGAGGCGCTGTTGTGCTGAATATCAACATGGCGGTTACGCGAACATACAGTATCACAGCTGTGCTGATATTCAGTTCGATAGCATATGACCTTGAGCGTTATATTTCTTTTATACAATAATTCTACAAAAAAAAACACGAGTTCTTCACGATTGGCAGAACTAACTAACTGTGACTGGCAGCGGTGGCGACCAGCAGTTAGTGTAATTGTTAGTGGCAGTATTTAAAAATTCTTACCGGTACCATGTAGCCAGAAGGTGAGGAGAGTAAACCATAGAGGGGTTGAATCCCAAATAGCATTAAACCTAAAGCTAGTGCGCCATGTAGGATGTATAATCCATTGTACCACACACCAGGTAGTGCCCTTGATCAGGGGTTAGAGAGGAATTTTGGCATAATTCAGCCTTGTATTACAAGCTAGTTAGCCTTGTAGCTTATGTTAGCCTTGGACAGAACAACACAGAGACAATTCAGAACAACTAAGAAGCAATTACTAAGGACACAAAGTTTTGTTCGAGACGACATAAAGCTACCAGAAGTGTATTCTTGCTGAAAGTGCTACCGTGACTGGTTCTGAATGTGGGTTTTGGCAGGCAGCTGCTCTCTCCTCAGTACTGCGGACCGTACAGACCTACTTTCACCCACGCTGCGACTGATCGTAAGTATAGTTAAAGATTGTTAGAACACCTGTGATACAGAGTGATACATATAGTTAAATGTCCCAGGGCTGTTATGCTGTATATCACCACTCAGGGAAAGCCTCTCGTCTAATCAGATTACTCAGTCAGAACTAACTGTTGTACAAACTGCAAATATAGGAATATTAGAAAACCATGAAGTTCCTGTCTCTCGGTGTTGACAAATGTAAGCAAGACTTGCTATGTAGAAACAGAAATACATCATAACACAGAATGCACGTAGCCCATCTATCTGATTGTCTTACTTAAGGTCACGAGATGGGGTAATGTCCGTGCCATGCTGCAAAACATGAGGAGCTTGGTGGAGAGACACTGCTTTTCCAAAACGAATTACTGTAGTTTTTTTTTGTTTTTTTTGACTACCTTATTATTTACCCAGTGGATGGAGACCGCAGGACAAACCCAGGACCCAAGGAGGGATTCCGAGTTTGTCAGTTGGCTTCTCTGGAAACGTCTGGGAACCGTCCAGGAGTCTGGACTCACATTCTAAACCTGTTGCCTTGACAGTTACAGTACATTACAACCAGGAAATGTATAAGGAAGATTTAACCGCATAAACCAAAACTTTATATACATTACAGGTCACACAAATTGGTTCTGGTCCATTTTACATGTCATGTGCACACACTTGGTTGGTTTCGGTCTGACTCACCCTGATAGAATGTGCCTCTGTGTTTGTGTGTGTGTGTGTGTGTGTGTGTGTGTGTGTGTGTGTGTGCGTGTGATTATAGGTGTGACATTACTATGTGCGATTTAATTCACATTAATCAATCAAGAACTGCTTTCAAAAAGACTGCCAGCCATAAAAAGTCTCACCCACTACACCAGCCTGAAGAGAAAAGTTCAACGGATGCTTCTCATCTCATTAACTCACCGATCGATGTTCTGACACATTCAGATTTAAACCACCAAGAGCGGCAACAGACCATGAGTGAAGAGGATACGCGTCCACAATGACGATCATGATCCATTATCCACCTTGAGCACTTCAGCTGTCCTGAGCCGGAGTGAATCAGACAACGAGTTCCCATTCAAATGGCAAGCATGGCTTTGATCAGAAAACCATATCAGCACATCAGAGTGGTGCACGTCGAGGAAGGAAATGAAGAGAGCGGTGGTGTTTGAATTCTCTGCGATGTGCTTTGAGCACAGGATAACTCTTGTTACTCAGCTGATTGAGTTGCATTCTGCTGGAATTCCTCCAACGCAATAAATGTGCTGTATTTGCAATCCCAGCTGAAGATCAGTTAATGACACTTGTACTGTAAGTGAAATGTTACTTGCGTTACTTGCGTAGGCTCCTGTGGTCTAGTACTGGGTTGGACCCATTTTGCCTTCCGAACTGCCTCGATTCCTCCTGGCTTAGATTCAGCAATGGACTGGAAACATCGTACAGTGAACTTTTAAGTCTATTTTCGTTGTGAAGAAACCAGTTTGAGTTGATTTTAGATGGTGTGTGGTTATAAAGGGATGGACATGATCAGGCGATGGCACCCATGCTCAGCTGGTACGAAGGGGCCCAAAGTGTGTCAAGGAAAACTCCCCCACACCATTATACCACCAGCAGCAGCCTGAACCATTGATGGATCCATGCCTTCATTGTTTATGCCAAATTCTTACTGTTGAGTTACTGTTTGTCTGGCCATTCTCCTTTGACCTTTGGCATCAACAAGGCACTTTCATTCAAAGAACTGATAAGTTCTCTTTTTCAGACGGTTCTCTGTAAATCCTAGAGATGGCTGTAGGCAGCCTGTCACAATACAGTAAATAGATTTGTTCCCATTTCTAAAATTGCTGATAAAGATGGATATACAATCTAATGAATCATGGAGTGAACTTAGTTTTGCCCATGTTTTCTTTTTTCTTTATGGTTTCATTTTTCAATACGTAAATAATGGCACAGTGAAAGAAAAATCAAACGTTATATGATGTTGTTCGACTGAGGTTGTATTTGGCTAATACTGAGAGCCGCTACGATCCGATGATTTCTATTATGTTTTTACATAATGAAAAGAGGGGACACTAACTTTTACATACAGTATGATTGTATGTTACATCAAACTTCAGACTTAAAAGTTCTTTTCTGACGCATCATTTTGTAAACTCCTCAGAACTCCTTCGATGTATTTAGGCCTTATATCATAAAAAAATAAAGAAATAAAAAATTCAGTCAATTTACTAAACACAAAAGGCATTTGACCTTGTCAGTATATTTTCCACACCATATCACCTCCAACTTGTTTATTTTGACAACATGAACAAGGTTGTAGAATATAGAATTATTAAACTATTATATTATATAGCTATTATTAAAGTCCAAATATTTATTATTTTTTGTTGTTGTTTTTTTTGTCCTAATTTTTACTGTCACTATAGATTACCTTCGCGCAGATTGTATACGATGCCGTTAAACACTGTACGTTATTTCCTGCTGGTCTTGCCACTTTCATGGATTGGGGAGGCACAAACTTTTGCTTGCACTCACTGCATCTGTAGAAATGCATTTTACTGCACTTCCTTGCTTGGTTAAATGTCTTAAAATACAACTAAAGCAACAAACAGAAAGTGAAATGAATAGTGAAATACATTTGTCGAAAATAGTGTAATAGTAATAGTGTCCAAGCCAAAGACTGCAAAGCTGCAGCAGAAACGTGTAAACAGTCGCCCCTCCCTTGACTTTCTTTCCGTCTCGCCCTCTAAAAGTGCACAGCCGTGCGTCAGCATGTCCAGGTGAGGTGTGCGAGTGTGTGTGAGAAAGTGTGTATGTAGGAGTTGGACCCAGCTGGTGCAGTCGTCATGCTTAGGAGAAAGAGGAGCGTGTCTTTCGGGGAACTCGGCTGGTACGTTCCGTTTCCTGGCCTTGATAAAGTACAGGTTTAAAGTACAGGTTTACTTACAGTGGGTCTAGGTCTGAACTTTTGGAATGTAATATTGCCTTAATATTTTTGTGTGGGATTACTGATTAAAAAAAATGTGAAGGAGTATAATGAGTATATTATAAACAGTATAATATATATATATATATATATATATATATATATATATATATATATATATATATATATATAATACATGCACTCTTGAAAATGTTTTAGTGAAATTTTTTTATTTAATTATTTTAGTGTTGATCATATACTGACTTTATGTGTTTAAATAAAGTTTAACCTCATTCTAATAGTATATTGTTGTTTCCGTAGTAACAGCGTATACACAGGGACTTGATACTGTGTACTGACTCATAATGTGTGCTGTATAGTAAAGTAAACCATTTAATGGATTATGTAGAGATGATTTCTCTTAGAGACTCTCTTATGAGTGAGAGAGAGAGAGAGAGAGAGGGGGGGGGGAACTCGGGGAAATACTGTTTACCAGTTTATTTAGGCTAAATTGTAACTTGTCTCTGTCTGAACAATAAATCTTTAGTGTAAACTGGTAAGATATTTAATCAAATGAAATGAAAAATCGTAATCATTGGCAAATTGTTGTGGTGTAAGTGAACATGCTGTTTATATGGGAATAAGCCACTCCTGGGCGATTATGGTAATAGTCACGCTACGGAACCCTGGACCGGTCATAGAAAGAAAACATGGGTATCAAAGCCACATTTTAGTTGAGGAGCTCGAAATGCTTTTGCATGTGCATGAGATACAATCCGTTCACCCTTGTGTGCAAGAAATCTAATTTGTCCTCACATCTTGTGTTAATACACACGCACAAGATACTGCACAAGCGGTTCCCGGTTTTTGTTATTTCAGTTTGAGAATGCTATATGGAGACCAATTGCCAGCCCTTACCAGTACTTCATTCCGTCATTTTGAGCAATTCAAGAACAGGATTTATATATTTATTTTCCAGGATATTCAACGCAGTGAAATAGTATTTACCTCTTCCTGTTTTTTTGTTTTTGTTTTTGTTTTTGCATATTTGTCACACTTAAAATATTAAGAGCAACAAACAATTTTTGATTGTTATACAAATATAACCTGGGTAAATACAAAATGCAGTTTTTTTGAAATAGTGATTTCATTCATTAAGGGAAAACAAATGAAATCATCACACCTCCCCTGCTCACCCATGAATGAACTGTGATTTTTGGAAAGCTGGGTTAAATTTCAGCTTCCATACTCAGGCCTGGTTACTGCCAGACCTGTTGAAGCAAGAAATCACTTAAATAGAATCTGTCTGATAAAGCGAGGCAAGAACAGATGAGGCATGTATCTCATCAATATGCCATGTGTGAAGTGAAGTCCGATAAATAAATGTGTGGGGGAAAAAAAATTAATTAGGAAGGGGGCAAATACTTTAAAAAACCCACTTTCAAGTGAATTGAATGAGATCATCAGTAACAGTGTATTACAATAACTAGTTTTATTGATGTTCTACGATATTAGATATAGAAGTAAATTAATTAAAAGTGATGTACTGTACAGGTATGTAGTAAAAAGGTGCAGAGGCGTGCGAGGGATAAAACAGCTCTGAATGTGGTGTTACGGTGGTATAAATAAATTTAAAGTGATATTTAAAAGCGTCCTTGAGATGTTCAGCTGCACAGATATCTCTGTTTCCTTATAGTTTGCATATTATACGTTCTCAACAGGCCAGAACTTCTCCATGGGTTACACTCTAGGATCATCCTTGTTGATTAGATACTTAAAATTAATCTTTATTTACTGTGTTAATAAGTGTGTGTGTGTGTGTGTGTGTGTGTGTGAGGGATTATATTGTGTGAGATTATATTTCTAATGATGTCTATTACAATTCCTGTTCCGTGACGTTGTGCGTACAGAAACAGATGTTTGCATGTCACCCGGGGGACTCATTACAGATGTCTCTCATTCGACACGAGAACAAAGACGTATCGTAAAATCTGCCTGCCATTATGTAAATGGAGCTAAAACACAGTTTCGCTTTATTTACCTTATCTAGCGAGACGAGCGAAGCAGGAAATTGAACAAGCTGTGCCACGGTTTTAGCCGCGTCCCTGTCTCGTATTGTTTGTCCTCACTGCTTATTTGGTAATCAAAAAGACTGATCTTTATCACAGACGCACACCCACATGCACAAACACACTCTCACACACACATACACACTGATGAGAGATGATGAAGTAGCAGGAGTCAGGGAGTTTATTGAATTGCTGCGATTCCATGACACAATGTTCTCTTTCTAAACTGCACACCATATGGCCATGCTCAGCTGTTTATACGTAGCTATATATATATATATAAATGAGCAAAGAGACAGGGGAAAGCATGGGACCAAAGTAAAATATCAGGCAAACCCTAACACACACTCAAACACATCATTATTACAAATGTAGGCAAAATCAAATCTCAGAGCCCACCATGATCATCACAAATTCTTGACAAGAATGTCACGAGTTTGTCTCTTGGCTCCTGTAGTGTGTATCATGTGACGTCCACAGGCTGCGTGTTGCTGTGTGTGTGTGTGTGTGTGTGTGTGATCCCAGTGACAACACATTGTTCATATAACTGTTATAGCGCGTAAAATTTTGTACAAAAAAAATTGGGACTTGTTCGATGAATTAAGCACACACTTTTTGTCTTACTGTTCCTAAAAGGACCTTGCATTCCTAGAGTAACTAATACTCTTAGTTTATATTGATAACCTCAATCAAACCCTAAAATTAACCTCAGAAGCCTAGAGATGAAGATAATATTTTTAATACAACATTCCTATACTCTGGGTCCCCACAATGATATTAAAACATTGGCACACACAAGTACACACACATTCAATGGTCAAGTCAACTGTCCACTCCTCACTTTTTGCTGTTTCACGGTCACGCACGCATACACACTCGCCCACACACACATACATACAGTCCATGTTGATCAGAAGCCTGCATCAAAACAGTAACCATGGCGATGCAGCATAACTCATCTCCACACGCCTTCCTCCATTCTAAACAACTCCGAGTTAGTTCTGTTTGTGCGTAATTTACGGCGCCGTGCTCGTTTTTGTGGTCGGGTGTAAACAAATTTGTCCCTCTGACAGAAATAAATGTGCCGGTGCTGACGTGGGTGACGCGGCACAAAACAGGGCATGACATCCTAATCTGTTAACACCTTTGTTCCCAAAATGCGTTTCCAACACCTCCTTTTGAATGTCTTCATCATAGCACAAGGCCAGGTGGTGTTTTCCTGATGATCAAAATCCTATCGCATTACTAACTCTGTGTATACACAGTAATAAATTCGACTTCTATTTGAACAAGCACTGTCAAAATCCGGTCTAAAAATACTTGAATTATTGATTTGAATCCCTCAATTTGTGATTATACTTGTACATACTGTACTGTATATTAAACCACAAGCTTAATAGACATCTTTAAATACTACACACACTCTCACTCAGTGTGAACTTCCTTTATAACTATAATCTACAGACTATATAGGGATGTACTGTAAAGGTATGTGTATTCATATTTCTACCATTTAGAGTACAGGGTGTTCGGGTCAATTGTGATTTAAGTAAATACACCAATCATCCGTGGTATTAAAACCCAAAACATTAAGCTCGGTATTGTGTTGGTTCCCCTTGTGCCACTGAGAGAGCTCTGTCCCTTAGTATCGTGGCTCGCCATGACCTCTGGGGTTAAGCTGTGGTATCTAGTACTGGTAAATTAGCTGCTGATCCTTTGGGAGCTGTGGGATGGGGCCTCCATGGATTTGACTTGTTTGTCTGGCGCATCCCATGGGTTTGTGATCTGATTGGGATAGGGAGAGTTTGGAGATCGGCTCAACAACCTTGAGCTCTTTGTCTGCGAAGCACCATGTGCAGCAGGCTGTTGATGCAATGGGTGCCCTGATACCATTGACTTTTTTTTCGGCCATTTGTCCAGACTTCTCCATTAACATGGGTAAACTCGATTTTATGTTTTAATGCGATTTTCAAAATTGGTCTAATCAAGTTTGGACCTGTTTATAAATATGCATAGTGTAAAGTTTCTGTTAAAACATTAATAATTAAAAATTCTAAACTAATAAAGAGAAAAACACATCATTCTTAATCTGATTAACGGTCCTTACAGTCTGTACCGCTCCCAAACACTGAGCTCAATTATAATTAAAGAACCAAGCAGCACATTGCTGAGGACTGAAATCCTAGCAAACGTTTGGAATTTGTACAGGTTTGAAAATTCAGATAAACAAGTTTATTTAAAGCAGTAGGTTACCCACGACTCCGCACACGTGCAGATCATAATGCCTGCATGCTATCATTACCTACAGAAGGAGTGTGTGGGCAACTTGCTGCCGCTCCTCACGCTGCTCCAATGTTTCAGCAACCCTTGCTTCTGCCTGTCGTATGTGCTGTCGATGTAGACGCATCGCAGTGTGAACCAGGGTTTCAGTAGCTATGTGCTCAGCCTGATGTACCTGGGATAAAAGTTAATGATGACGCTGAGCAGTGTTACAATCAGTGAGGAACGTGTTTGTGTTATGGAACTACCTGCTAACATGCTATAAATACGGTATATATACTGTATATATATAAGGTAGTTGTTGCAGTACACTTACTGAAGAATAGTCACTATACTTGGACACAAACTGAAAAAAAAAAATGCTATATGCGCACACACATGGTCACAGTGTTATAGTAAACACTCTAGGGCACACTGTTTACTAAACAGTACATGTGCGCACGGGTGTTGACTATACGAGTGACGCATGTGCACTGAGACCGAGCATGGGAGTCGATAACAACAATCCCATTGCGTGCGAGAGAAAAAAAGCATTGGCTCAGTTGCGATCATAGCAGGGATCGTAACTGAGATCAAACGCAAGCGTACTACTCGTATTTCAAGACCTTACTCGTTTATCAAGATGACATTTATTCAGATGTTTTGTTGTCCTGCAAAACACTCACAGACCAATTTACTCGCAATCCAAGATCCACTGTATATCAATTAATTCAGTATTCAAATATTTCTAATAGAATAAAATAAGTTTTCCCTTTTCTGCAGTGTGTATAATTTTTTTCCCCGCTATACAGTATGTAGTATATGTAACAGTGATGAGTAATATCTATTTTCTTTCTCAAACAGCAGTCTATATAATCCCTGTTTGAAATTAAACAAACAACAAACAAATACAATACTGCATGAAAGTCTTTTTTTTTGTACAAATTATATACTTATATGCTTCTTTTATGAATTAATTATTAAGAAAAAAAAATCTGATTTCCAAACATTAGCATTCCAACTAAACATTTTATCTTACAGCAAAATCATAGCAAGCACCATATTATGTACAAAAAACAAAACAAAACAACAACAACAACAACAACAACAACAACAACAACAACAACAAAAACTGCACAAATAATATCTGAGGCTATATTTTTAGCATAAGGTCGTCACACCAATTATTTACTTTATTTCATTAGTTACAGTTTTCTTTTGTTTAAATAACATTTTTTTTAATGCATAAACCTTTTTGAGAACATCTGCCATTATTCGTAAGAGTTTTGCACAGTACTGTATGTCTGTAACACTTTGTTTGTTTATGATGCTTTGTGCAGCTATGGTGATTTCACATCACTCTTTAAATGAGGAAGAAACTCATGAAAAGACATAATGCCTTATTAAAAAAAAAAAAAAACAAACAAAAAAACTTTTGCATTTTTTGCTTTAAATAGTACTGTAACTATTCATGCATTTGTGCAGCTAAGCAAGAAAGCTACATGTTAAGGAAATTGTGTCAAGTTATATGTTTACAAGTTAAATGAATTACAATTAATGAAAAAAAAAAAACCATTATTGTGTGCACCATTACACCTCCAGTCTGATGCTTATACAGACTACATTTTAGAACAAAGTCCAGTCTGTAAGATCCAGTCTATACAGTCTATAACGTATCATGTTTTGTTTTAGCCCGAGGCTTATACTGCAAGTGTATTAATATCCTCTCTTTCTTTCTCTTTCTAGGATTGACAAACCCAGTGTTGCAGCTCTGAAAGCCAGGTAAGTCATCAACGTTACGTACTATAAGAGGGTAAAGAACTGCAGAGAATATACTGTATGCTTAAGCAGAAGCAATTTTTACCTTTATGTATCATTTATCCCTCTTTAGGTTGTTAACTTACATATTTAAAACACTTGAGTGGGAATTTTGCTCTTAATTTTAATATGTTGATGCATTAATAATTTTTTTCAGTGTGGACGAGGAGATGCGAGATCTTTGAGATTTCTAAAGATCATCTTAAAGGTCTAAATATGAATGAAATGAGTGGAAAAGTAATGTCATGTAATTACGCAAGAGTGCAAGCAATTAAGTAAAGTAATGAAGTGCAGTTCAGCAAGTAATTTCCCCAAGTGTCTATTAAGACTGGAAATAAGGGATGTAAATAAACACTTGTAGAGCAATAACAAACACGCGCGCACACACACGCACACGCACACACACACACACACACACACACACACACGCACACACACACACACTAATATAATCATCAAGTATTATTTTACAATTTTAGAAAAGGTTCATGCAATCCTTCTACCCTAAAATAAATAAATAAAAAAATAAAAAAATAAATAGAATTAAACAAATAAATAAATAAACAGACAGAATTTAAACTTAACACTGAGACCAAAGAGGAGGATCTTATTCCCTCTCAGTGCTGATTCTAAAGCCAGATCCGATTCATTCATTCTTTCCTCAGAAATGATGCAGAGGACCTGCTGCTCGGGTTCCTCTGAGATTCCCTGTGGTCTTAGTACAGCAGAGTGGTTTGATTTGATCTCGTTGGGGTGATTACTCATCCTTCACAAGCTTAAATTACTGAATTCTTGAATTTGATTAGTCAGAAGGTGTAGATGAATTTTCTGTAACAGCAGTGATAACATCAACTCCAGCTGTAATTCAAAGCATTAATGCGGTCATTCATATATATTATTCTTACATTTCTAATAATAAGCTTACTATTCAGTCATATGGACATGCTGGTAATTGAAGCCTTCTAAAAAATTAAGATTTAATGAAGAAAAACATAAAACGTCATTGACATGACAGCATGGTGGCTTAGTCATTAGCATCAATACCTGAGACCTCCTGGGTTGGGGGTTTTAATTTCACCTCGGTTCTGTGTGTCTGTTTTTGCATGTTAACCCTGTGCTTGGTGGATTTCCTTTCTAATTAAGAATATTTATTCGGATTTTTTATTTCCTTGGAGCAATAAGAACATCTGTGTGTGTGTGTGTGTTGAATAGACACCATTATAGCCCTCTTCCAAATGGTTGAGATGTCAACTTCATGGCAACAGTATAAATATTTTTATTTCCTTGTTCATATCTACTCAACCCACTCATACTTTTAGATCCTCTTCTGCTGTTCAACCATAGTATACACCCCTGGAACTCTCTCTCTCTCTCTCTCTGAGAACATTCTCTAGCATATTTGGTTTAAATCCAATTTATTTCTTATGGTATGCTATGAAGTAATTAAAAAGGCATACTATTTACAGTAAAGACACAGCAACATGTAGCATAGCATACTGTATGTCAACCAATCGGTAGAGATAGCTCAATCAGGTTAAGTTCAACATTTTTAAAAATATGATAGAACGACACAAAACAACATATGTACTGTAATAACAGCAACTAATTTGTCATGTGAATGTTCCAGGGCAGAGAACATTAACTATAAACATGTTGTGGCATTCATTACTCAATCTAAACTGATAAATCGCTGACGTTGATAAGTCGCTAGACTATAAATTAATATGTGTCTACAATAACACCCTGCCTCATTTCATTCCTTACATGTATGATGGGAGGGGGAAATCTAACCATGTGGCATGCTGTATCGCTAGGTTTTTTTTTTTTTTTTTTTTCTCGTCCCCATTTCCACATCTCAGGATCAGGTTTCGTAATGAGAGGAGATGAGGAAGATGAAAACCAGAGCGATAAACATCAAGGCTGGCTGATATGAGTGGGCACAGGTGTTTCTTTGGGCTTTTGTTCCAGCATTTTCCCTTGTTTCCATAAAACCACAGTTTGTGTTCACGCGTCATACGTTTGCTCTTTTTTTTTTATTTTTTAGATTTTATCATGAGTACTAAAATTTACATTTAACACTACAGTGGGCACTTTTTTCTTTTCAGGATTCATGGAAATGAGCATGTCTGTGTGTGTGTGTGTGTGTGTGTGTGTGTTCGTGAGCAATCTGTTGTTACCAAAGATCTTGTCCCCTTTGATTGACACTACAAAGCAAGTCTGTTTTTAACCTACTGCTCTGACCATCATTCAGAGATACAGCATAATCAAGTATGTGTGTGTGTGTGTGTGTGTGCTTGTGTGTGTGTGTGTGTGTGTGTAACTGTTTATGCCAAGGTTTTGTCTATGTAATGAAGATAAGTGCTGTTTAAATTATTAAAATATGTGTGTGTGAGAAAGGAGAGAGAGAGAGAGAGAGAGAGAGAGCGGAAGAGAGAGTAAACTCAGAACAGACACATACATAATCCATGGTTCTTGCTGTTGCTCTTCACAATCTTTGCTAAAGACCTCACGATGCCTCGCAAAATCTGGTGAGTGTTGTGTTGTTGCTTTTGTAATTGTAGTTAAAACATGTGCTGGTGTTGATGCTGTTTTATTCGTGTGTGTGTGTGTGTGTGTGTGTGTGTGTGTGTGTTTTTCTTTTAACCAGGAATAGCTGGCAGCAAAATTGCCCTCATGGTCAGAGATTTATGAAAAAGAAAAATAAACAATAAAGAATACCAAGAAAAAAAATATGTAGCTGGAAGATGTAATAGAGATAAAAATACTCTGTTTCTTAATATATATATATATATATATATATATATTTAATATGTAGTCCCATTTTAATGCTTTGTCACTTTTAATTGCAAACTATAAAATTCATATTTCTACAGTCATACATGATATTGAGAGCAGCTGTGAGTAAGTGTTCCGAAAGGCTA
This sequence comes from Clarias fuscus, assembly GCA_030347435.1. Taxonomy (NCBI): domain Eukaryota; kingdom Metazoa; phylum Chordata; class Actinopteri; order Siluriformes; family Clariidae; genus Clarias; species Clarias fuscus. The sequence goes on from CM059218.1 coordinate 28,095,195, forward strand.
TAGATGAGCATGTGGGCGTGTCTCCAAGTTGTAATTCCACGTATCGACTCGTTTGATCTAGAGCCTAATGCCGAATGCAGCCTATTGTCATTGTACTACTACATAATGCGATAATCTAGGCAGGTGGCGTAGTGGTTAGCAGTTGCCTTGCACCTCCAGGGTCTGGGTTCAATTCCCACCTTGGGCTCTGTGTGCATGGAGTTTGCATGTTCTCCCCATACGTGGTGGGTTTCCTTCAGGTGCTCCATTTTCCTCTTGCAGTCCCAAAATATGCAGGCTAGGCTAATTAGCATCGCCCGTAGTGTTTTATTGATTGTGTGTGTGCCGTGTGATGGATTGGCACCGCATCCAGTGTATACCCCACTAAAGGCTCCTGGGATAGGCTCCAGAGCCCCCGCAACCCTGTATAAGGAATAAAGTGGTATAGATGATGAGTGAAAATGCAATATTTAAAAAAAATAATACTATACATATTGTTTGCTATTAATTGTTTCATTAAATATTTGATCATATTGTTAATGTGGAATCTTAAAAAAAAAATCAAAGACGAGTCATTTGGTCATTTGGACACTATCAATATTGGTAGTCAGCTAGCTAATATGCAATTTTTTTAGAGGATTTTTGTGCCAAGTGCTAATACTGTATTTTCTAATCTCTGCTAATGCTAGCGTGACCGAACAGAATTTATAAGATGATCTTACGGTAGCTTATGTTTTATATCACATTGAAAGATTTTCATATTTTTTAACTAACTAAAACTAACTATTTTCTAACTAACATTGTCCAACCTGACAAGACTTCTCAGAGGATTTTTAAGATGTTATTTTTCACAAACGTTCAGAATATTTTGGTGGTAGCTAGTGTCATATTTAAAGTCACATTTACAAATGTTTATAATCTGTAGCACTAATGCTAGCTCATTAGCCAGCTAGCTAACATGAGCTCATGTGACAATATTTCTGATAGGATTTTAAAGCTACAGTACATTTATTAATTGTCTCCGCAAACACAAACACGGGCTAAATCTATATTATGGTCTAATTTGTGTAAAGTCTTATTAACAAATGCTTAATATAATCTGAAGCACTAATGCTAGCTCACATACCAGCTAACATGAGCTAACCTGACAAATTTTTAAGTTTAATTTTTAGCTGCATCTGCTAGCGCTAAGCAAGCTAGCATGAGTAAATCTTACAAGCCATTTTGTAGCATAAGCTAAACAGACAAGTATCATTTAAAAATAATGATAAAACTCATAGCTAACACTGGCTAAATATACGGTATATCATGAGCTCAACTAATTTGTGGAAAGTCATATTTACAATAATGTTTATTGTCTGTAGTACTAATTCTAGCTCACTTGCCAGCTGAAATTAGCTAACCTGACCAGATTTCTGAGATGATTTTTAAGCTTCATTGTTACCTGTCCCTGCTAGCGCTAACAAACAAGCTAACATGAGAAACGTGACAATTTCTGAGGCGATTTTTTCTATTTATTCACTTTTTTTTTAAACACTTGGTTCAAAGATTTATGCTTATTTTTCTGCTTACCCTGCTGAAATACATTTTGCTGGTATGCTGGTGCTGGTATGCTGGTCACTTTACTGATGCTGGTCCACAGCATACCAGCATACATTTTGCTGGTATGCTGGTGACCAGAATTATAGTGCCATGATACCATGCTGTTCACCACCCCATCTAATGTTGGTATGGTATAAAAGCCCATATGTAAAATATAAAACAGAATCAGTATTAAATCAGCTTTATTGGCCAACACAAACAATATTAACATTGTGTAATATGTAACAATATATACAATATGCACATTTGTAACAATATGATAACTTAACAATGAACAGCAAATAGGTTTTGATAAAAAAATAATAACAAAAACAAAACATGAGACCAACCTCTCAGTGACATTTTCACACAGTTACTTTCACACCACAGGAGTGTAAATGAGTGAGCTTGGCCCTCACTCTTTATTTAGGGATCTGCAGGTTTATGGGCCCTGAGATTTGTGTAGTTTTCTTACTTATAAACATATAAATGTCACCTCTTTTGTATGCAGTCACAGATGAAGCCTTATCGTGCGGTCAACCCCTTAAAAAATACAAGAGATCCATCCCGAATCCAGACCCCCAGTCGTGGTTGAGGTTCCCATGACATAGTGATGGTCCGTCTGTATCTTGCCTGCTTGTTTGCATTTGGTCTCTATAAAACGGGTGGCTGATCATTTTCATGGTCTATAAAAAAAAGGAAAAAGAAACAAGCATGATGATAATAAAATTACTGTCAATAATCATCAATAACTATTGACCATGCATAAATATAACACAAACTTTAGCAATGTTATACAACTATTTTTACTTTTTGCATTGCGAATTACATTTTATACCTTAATATCACAAACATTTGTAAGCTACATAAGGCAGTATTTTAGGCAACTGGAACTAAAGTGTTTGTGCTAAATAACATTATAGATAGCAGGGTCATAAGCTAACCAAAAACTGAACCAAATAGCTACCATAAGATGAAGCTATCCAAAATGGGGTGAATATATTATAAACATTTACACCACAGCTGATACTGACAACCATCTATAATCTACATACTGTAAGGCATTAGCTTAGCCACCTGTTTGTACTAAGCTACATACAGTAAGGCAGTATGATTTAGCATGATTTAGCAGTGTTATCTACATGCTAACCAAACCATGTAAGTGACATTAAATGACATTGTTTCTCATAAACTGGCAAAAGCTTGTGAGAAAATTAGGGGGAAAAAATATTAGTTTTATATTATCAGAATAAGGATTATATAAGATTTAAAAACTTACCCATGGTATCAGCTTACTGTATTCTCCTCCTTCGTTCTCTGTTGGAGTCTCAGTGTTGTTCTGAGGTAAATCTAAACTCATTCCACTGTCCAGAACATTCTGTAGAGCTTCAGAAACCTGTACAGCGCCTAACATATTCCACATGCGCAGGAAAATTATCGGATCTACTGTGTGTGTGTGTGTGTGTGTGTGTGTGTGTGTGTGTGTGTGTGTTTGGGGGCGTGGCCTTGTATGTAGATTACCCTGACTGTTTCCCTATGATCAGCATGTGGGCGTGTCAGGTCATTATCGTGAATGAAGTGTGGCAGAAAGACTGTATCTCTCTTTAGATTCATATGGATTACATAAACTGAGAACATTTATTTTTGATTAAGCTTGCTACATTTAAAAGTAGACACTTTAAGATTTCTATAGATATATATGTACAGATATATAGATATATGGATATGTGTGTGTTCATTTTAGTTCATTTTAGTGACGCGTTTCAAAAAGATTTTCAGGGAGACTGAGACGGCAGAAAGCGCACCCTGTTTATTTTCTTTATTTTTCAAAAGCACAATGTTTTATTGATATGTAAGTGTACATTAACAAATAAATACATAAATCAATACATTACACGTATGTGTATGGTTAAAAATGATGCAACATTTTAAGTTATTTTGACGGTTACCATAACAAATGCAAGTGGTCCCACCGCCGGAACAGCTGACCTCATGGTGCTGGTGATGGTATACTGGTAACCCTGCTGGTATAATTGCTGGTCAAGCTGGTGACCACCTATGATGGTCTATGCTGTTTTTTTTTCAGCTTTAAGTGATTTCCATTGATTACTTTTTTTTTTTAAGTGCATTTATATAAAAGGTTTTTGATGTGTTTTTAGACAACCCACAGATATTTAATAAATTTAAAATAATGTATTTACATGTTTTTGGTAAATGCATTTAAAGATAATACTACACGGTCCATGTATTTACATCACACATTATTTTCAGTACTAGCTATTAAAATACAAGATAATGAGCTAAAATGGTAACCAATTTTAACTACCAAAACCTTGCTGGTGGCCCAGCATAGAAATCCTGCTGGCCTATGCTGGATTTTCCAGCAGCCATGTTGGTCTTCTATCAGTTATGCTGGTTCACCAGCTAAACCAGCATCAGACCAGCACTAACCAGTATTAACCAGCATATACCAGCATATAAATCATGCTGGTCTATGCTGGATTTTTCAGCAGGGTAGGAAGTTAGCTAACACAAACTGGCCTGATATGATTTCTCTGAGGATTTGTTGAGTTATATTTAAAAACATCTAGGGTTAGTTAATATAAATTACCAATGAATGTACAGAAAACCCCACAATATATCCAGTTCACTTATATACGATAACAGGTGCACGATAACAGATTTATAAAAGGTAAAAACACTTTGCCATTTATGGGTAATAGGGAGTGATAGACCATTTTGGAGACTGCCAGAGTCTCCTTCACCGTCCACCGCATCTCTACGTTTCCTGTTGAAGTAATGGAAAGTTAATGGACTGCTGATGTGATGTGAATTGTCTGACACCTAAACGAAGCCTTCCCTTCATAAAGCTGCCTATGCTGTCATAGAAAATCACATTACATGAGCCGAGATATAATTATCTCCTGCCTGGATAGAAGTGACAAAGATGTGATGTTATAATGACTGTTTGTTTTTTAACAGACTCTCTAAGGGTATTGTTTTTCATAAAGCATAGTTCCTGATTTGGAACAATCTTTTGATGTTATATAAATATATATATATACGCTCAAAATGTTTATTTAAGAGCATGTCACAAATGTGTCATGATCAAACACGACAGAAAAATAAATAAATAAATAATAATAAAATAAAATTAAGGCTCGTATAAATGCCATACTTTCAGGTGCAACTTCCGGGCTACACCAAAATATGAATTAATATTGTTAAACTTCCACAAAAATACTGTGTTTTTCGTTATTACTACTGATGCAGTAATTTATTGGCCATACTGCTATTTATATCGAGTGTTATTTATCTTGTTGCCTGATGATCTGTTGTGTCGCATTGAATTTGTGCGGGCTAAATGTTGTTGGTTATTCGTGGTCTGACTTGGACAACAGTAGTCTATCCAGCTGCAGTGGGTCCCTTGGCAGGCAGATCTGCAGACAGCTACACCATGGATTTCTGGACAGGCAGATCTGCAGCTAACCTTACATTTAGTCGCTAGGTGACGCCATCATAGAGGCAATCAGGTGAGATGTGCAACAGCTGGGGACATGCCTATATAGGCCCCCTAGACTCTGCACTTAGCGTGTGGACATTAATCCGGACAGGACAGGACAGGACAATTTGAGTAGAAAAAAAAAAAAGAAAAGAGAGTTTTATGTTGATGATACCAAATGAAATGAGATTACATGTTAAGAAGGAAAGATTTTTGTTTTCATTGCTCTAGTGACATGAGATTTGTTATGAGGCAGCTCGTTTCTGGAACGGAACGAGTTATCCCGGAAAGTGCAATTACTCACTGTCTGTTGCCACCTGTCTAGCTCCTGAAACTGCACTGGGATCTCACTCACAAAACAGCATGCACCATTCTCACACAAATGAAAGTCCTTACACAACCATGTTTGTCAGTCTAGTAAACTTAGTGCAAGTAGAAAAAGTGTATTAGGTGTATTATGTTAATTTCCTTTATATCCTTTATAATCCTGGTTGTATTTAAGATGTCATAAGAAATAATAGGTTATTAATCAGGTCATTATTTTCTTTATGCAACTTTGAGACATCTGTGGTTTAAATCATCTTTGTCAATTAGTAATTTGCTTACCATTGTAGTCTCTATTAGACTTCGTTTAATATTGCCTGGTGTGGAATAACTGTAGTAAGCCACAGGGGGAGATAGAAATGATCTCTGATGTAATCTGGCTCCATCTAGTAGTCCCTGCTGATATTACACTTGTCCGTCTGGTTTTAATAGTAGTTTAGTAGGCCACATATTTAAATACGTGTTGCAGTAGCCAGTATTTGTAATTGAACATTACAAATAAAAATGTATTGATAATGTGGACATTTCTTTGTGGGGGGGATTTGGTGCTGGCTTAGTGGTTGGCACCATTGCCTCAAATCTCCAGTATTGAGGGTTTGACTCTTTTATGTTATGTGGGTTCTGGCTACTTTTCTTTCCTTCCCCATCCAAGAACATGCACCATAGGCTGCTTGGTGTTTCCAAATTGTTGTAGTGTAAGATTATAGTTCTCAGTGACCAAACAGGGGATAAAGGAACAGATGAATGAATGAATGAATGAATGAAGGAATTTGGAAACTTTGGTGATTTATTGATTTGGCATTTAGTCAAGATGACGACATATACAGTATGATTACCTTCGACTGAATCCAAAATAGCATCGTATGCATTAAATCTGCTCACTAGTGCAGTGTGTGTTTCGGACTGTAATGGACTGTTTGGATTTAGTATATTATTAAGAATGATCTAATTGGTTCCAGTGCTGTTTTCAATTAAGGAAACCAACATCTAGTTCTAAGCTTCCATTAAGTGATTTGAAAGGGCAAATTCCATTATTATTTATTTATTTATGTATGTATGTATGTATGTATGTATTTTATGCAGGGAACATGAAATTCAATTTCAAAAATGAAATTAACCTGGAAACTAACCTGATGACTAACCCTAACCTAGAGCAACGCATTAGTCACTGCATACAAAGAAAGCGCTCATAAAGTAGCAACAGAAAGCTACATATACTGTATATGCTGGAGCACCTACACAGGAACCCACACCTCACCTGGACTTTATACTTGGTGTTTATACCCAGGTGGACAAGAGTAATTTTGTTTTATTTTTTCCCCAGAATTGTATTATATTTTTTGTCATATGTGACCTTTAGCATGTACATGGTATTGTATTATTCTATTCTTCTTCTTCTTCTTCTTCTTCTTCTTCTTCTTCTTCTTCTTCAGTAAGTTCTTTATCCTGGAAAGGGCATTCCATCTTCTGTATCTGCATGCTTTTGGGAAAATGGTTGGTCTACAACTACACAATAAGACTAGCTCAGGAAGAAACTGGGAGCTGCGGGGCGGCAACATTACATTTAAAGGGCACCGATTATGCAAAATGTACTTTATAGCAATAGTGCAGTGTTTGTGTGTATGTATACAAACAAAGAGAGTGAGAGAGAGAGTTATCCAATTATTTATGGATTGGTTGGGGTTTTAACAATTGGATTAGATTTTTCCTCTCATGTGACCTCATGGAAGAAGATCCCCGCCCCCTTCTTGTAGCTCAGCTCTGATGTTCTCTGATGGGGGGTGTGGCTCAGCAGTAGATCATTTACATACAGTAGATACTTAAACAGAACTTTCAGATGAGGTGTGAAAAAAGGGGAGATTGCAGTATAAAAAAAAAAAAAGCACAATCTGAGGGGTGTTTCAGCTGAGGCATTAACAGGGAGCCGTGAGACCTGTGTTAACTTGACCCTTCAAGATTTCCTACAGAGAAAAAGGAAAAAATATTAAATGTACCAAATTATAAATTTAAATATAAATTTAATTAGGCTTGTGTTATTCTGCAAGGGGCAAAATAGAGCAATACACTTTTTTGCACCATAAACTCAGCTACTGAATAAACGTACTAATGATATTCATTCTGCTTTATTATCAAGCTAATAATTTGAAGCTGTAACTTTGTCTCTCTTCAAAAGTGTTAATTGAGGGTTTTCACAGTAATGCATGTGAGTGCCGGCTGGCACATGTTCATCCTGAATAACAATAATCAGAGGAAAGGTCTGGGTTGTCAAAATTGTACTTTTATATTTAAATGGGAACAAAAACATAAAAAAAAAAAAAAAAGTTATGACACAAGGCGGCACGGTGGTGTAGTGGTTAGCACTGTCGCCTTGCACCGCCAGGGTCTGGGTTCGATCCCCGGCCAGGCTCGATTCCTGTCTCTGTGTGCATGGAGTTTGCATGTTCTCTCCGGGCTTGGTGGGTTTCCTCCGGGTTCTCCGGTTTCCTCCCACATTCCCAAATTGCCTGTAGTGTGTGAATGAGTATGTATGTCGCAGGGTGTCTGTGCCCTGCGATGGATTGGCACCCTGTCCAGGGTCTACCCTGCCATGTGCCCTAAGTCTCCTAGGATAGGCTCTTCAGGCTCCCTGTGAACCTGAATACAGGATTAAGCGGTACAGATGATGAGTGAGTGAGTGAGTGAGTTATGACACACAAAAATTAGTATTTAATATTAAAGGCTTCACTTGATTGGTACAGTTCTTTAACCTTTAAAACTCAAGCCTGCACAGATACGTGCTGGGAACACATCATAGGTCAATGACCATTTAAATAAAAGGGGTTTAAAGTATATGGAAGTCTTGCTGGTGGGTATTTTAATGTGGAAGGCTTTAGACATCAAATTGTGCAGTATCATAACATGCAACAAACAAACAAACAAAAAAAACAATAACAAAACAAATAATTTCTAAAATGGTCTGAGCTTTAAGGGGTAATACAGATTCAGATTCAGGAACAAACCCCTTGGGATAAACTGCTAGAAGCAGCTCCTTTTGTGCACCACTAGATGGAAACAGTGTCATAAATAGTGTGTGAGTGTGTGTCAAAACCGTGCATTTCCCCCAGCTGTCATGTAGACGGAGCGGTAATGCAACACCCGTCTGTCCTTTGCCTTTGTACCTGTGTGAATAAAACTCATTTCCTGTGTATAATTGGTGCTAAATCAGGAATCCTTTCACACGAATAAGGTTTAAAGGTTAAATGTCAAATTACAGAGCCATTTGTGAGACGAATCCGGTGTTTTAAGAGACAGAAATGAACACTCAGAAGTATTTTGTGAAAGCTGATAAAGATATTAATTTCTGATGTAAATAGAATTTCTGATTGTAGCTTTCAGCTTACAGAAAGTAGACGGTGTTGGTCAGGTGGTGTTGTGGCCTCAGCTTTCGTGTACCATGCCACAGTAGTGCATATGTGAAAGAACGATCATTGATATTTTATAGTGCGTTTCTGTGTTTTGGTATTTTTTTTTTTTTTTTGTGTGTGTGTTATAATTCCTTTCTAATCCTAATCCAGTGAAATAGAGGATCAATCGCACTCGTGACTCATAAGTTTCACTGATTTTTATACGTTGCTGATCCAGTGAAAGAGAGAGCATTGTATCTCAGTCATGACTCAATAATGGCTCAAAGGATTCACTCGTTCAAACGTAGTTCCCGAGAAAGACAGGAGTGAGTCTGGATTGTAATTTAAAGGATTCACGGAGTCAAACACTGATCCAATGACATAGAATTCACTGCTTCGAATGCTGATCTTCTGAAAGAGATTGGAGTGAACCTCACTCATGGCTCAAAGATGATATTGACTGATACAGTACAGTATATAACTTTTTTCATGACACACTGGAACAAAAAGAAGTGACTCAGGGGGTGTGTCAAATACCGAGCTCCTGAATGAGAAAGGTGTGACTCTTGGTCCTGACTCAATAGATTCACAGATTCAAATACAACCTCCTAAATTATAGAGGAGTGAATCTCGATCTCGACTCAAAAGATTTACTGAGTCAAATAAAGGCGGATCAAATCTCGGTCTTGGCTCTAATAGATTCTCTGACTCTAATACCGAGCTCCTGAATGAGAGAAGAGTGAACCTTGGTCTTGATTCAAAAGATTCACTGATTCAAAGACCAACCACACACACACACACACACACACACACACACACACACCTCTGTCTTGGCTTAAAAGATTCACAGATTCAAATACTGACCTTCTGAAGGGGAGAGGTGTAAACCGCAGCCATGACTCAATGAGTCCACTGGGGTGTCGATCACGCCACTGATGATTTTAATAAGTTAATATGTCAGATTTGCGACTGCGAAGCGAGTCAGCAACAACTAAACAAAAGGCATGTTAGAAAATGATACCAGTTCGTTCCTCAGTTCTTTTACTAATTGATTCATCTTCTTCATAATACAGTATGTTCAAAACCACTAATCAGTTGTAAACACAACATTTTACTCGATGGTCCCAGAGCCTATAGGATACAGCGATTCTGGCTTTTGTTTTTAATGGTCAGACAAACAAACAATGTCGTCCCACCACAATCTTAACCTGTTGACTAGAGGGATTGGAGATCTGTGCTGTGCGGAGAAGAGCAGTCATCATGTGGCTCACACGAGACTGAATCTCCAGTGACTCGTAGAGAGCTATAGCATTGCAACAATACTTCTATAGAAATGATCTAGACTCTAGAGGCGAGTGTTTTCATCATATACTGTAGAAGTGTCGGTCAGGATTGCTGCATCATTTTCCACTAAATCATCCTTTACAGTACATGTTTGTTAATGACATGTGTTGGGTACAGGAGCAGCGTTGTTGCTTCAGCGATTCACGGACTGTGGTCTAGGGTCTGGTTCGAAGTTGCCGAGTTTTACATGAGATTTTTGGACGGAACACAGTAGACACAATAAAAAAGGCCGTCTCTGTCAGAGAAACTCAAATCCCGAGATGGTCCAGATAGTGAGTTAAGCTAAACTCGACTCGACTCGAACAGGATCAAAGATAACATGTTCAAAGGAAGCGACATACAGGTATGATGGATCTAGAGTACAAAATGTCTTGCTGCACAAACCTAACATCTGGAAATAACATAACATGGCAATCGTTATCTGTTGGCAAACACCAGGCAAGACTGAAGCAACACTCTTGAATCATTTTCTTTCCTGTTTTCTTCCTAATGTTGTCTTGCTATTTTACACCCACGAACCAGCGCTTCCCATCAGTACCACCAAAGCAAATCTCTTTCTTAAACTCATTTTCATGCCATGACTTGTGATTAACGATTCATTAATGATTTCTTTATTAACTTGAGAAACATTCATCCTTCTCCATCTCTACCGGTCTTGTCTTATCTTTACAGCTGACTAGATTCATGTCTCAGTTGACGGTTTTAATCGCTCTCCCAGATATATGGATCCTCTCATCCAGCTGCCTGCCACTCCAGCCAAATATTTACCCTATTCACTTCCCCAGTAACGTGGCTCACAATGGCCCGATAGTGGCTCCGTCTGTTAGCTGGGTTGTTATGAGGCTTTTAAGTGCCCATAAAGTCTCCTACCGGTTATGTAGGAGGACAATACTGTGGGTGTCCTCCTGATTCCCGGAAGAACGGTGACCCCCTAGGGGCTCGATCTCTGATCTGGAGATCTGTTACCGCCGGCTTTGCTCCTTTAATCTGGCTTGTTTATGGTGATTGATTGAATATCAGAGCCACTATGCTTGGGCAGGAGCCCGAGATGGGATTGGCATTCAATCATTATTTGCAAGAGCCCGAAGGTGGCTGTGGAAATTGTTGCCGTATGACATGTCGAAAATGTGACATTAAGTGAAATTTGTATTACTTCAATCGCTTTTGATGTGATAAAACACAAGCTGTGGTGGTGATTTTCACGGGAAGTCAGTGACAAAAAAAAAAAAAAAAAATGATGGCACTTTTCTCAAATGGCTTTAATGCATAAATGGGTATTTGAATGGTGGCCTGGGAGAATAATTTACAACATGGCCACAGTTTGACATCCTGTCCTTTTGTATATAATTCTAAAAAATGCATTAGGATGAAAGGCAGCAAAAATAGCTGCCCCTTTAGAAGGGTGAATTATTGTCTGGCGTCAAGCAAAGAAAACTAGAAAGATGAAAATTTCTTTAAGAACTGTTCACTGCATTGTTAAAACCTGAAAAGATATAAATGCGGTCAGAAAAAAAAGACATCAGTGGAGATCACTTGAACACTGCGTGAAGTTGCGTGATAAAAAATTAAAAAAATTAAAATATGATTTTTTTTGCTACAATGGAAAAATGTCATGTGGTCCGATGAGACCAGAGTGATGGGCGTGTCAGGGTAAGAAGGGAAGCGCATGAAGCGGTACACCCATCATGCATAGTGTCCACTGTACAAGCCTCTGGAGGCAGTGTTATGATCTGGGGTTTCTTCAGTGGGTCAGGTCGAGACTCAGCAACAGAATAAAGTCAGCTGAAGACCTGAATGTAAAAGAATGATTTCTGCGAGGGCGGCACGTTGGTGTAGTGGTCAGCACTGACGCCTTGACCCTCCAGGGTCTGGGTTCGATCCCCGGCCGGGCTCGATTCCCGTCTCTGTGTGCATGGAGTTTGCATGTTCTCCCCGTGCTTGGTGGGTTTCCTCCGGGTACTCCGGTTTCCTCCCACAGTCCAAAGACATGTAGGTTAGGCTAATTGGCGTCCCCAAATTGCCTGTAGTGTGTGAATGAGTGTATGTGTGTCTGTGCCCTGCGCTGGATTGGCACCCTGTCCAGGGTGTACCCTGCCATGTGCCCCAAGTCTCCTGGGATAGGCACCAGGCCCCCCGTGACCCTGAATACAGGATTAAGTGGTATAGATGATGAGTGAGTGAGTGTTTAAACACAAGTCAACACATAGTCGTCTCTTCACTCCTCTGATCCCTGTTGTAGCTCACATCAGCAGGGAAATAATTGCTTTCACTCATTTCTGTTCACTTTCCTAAATTTCCTGTTATTTGTCTTTATGTTGTAAAGATTAGAAAAACACCTGCTGTATTTTGTTCAAAGTGTGCAAGTGGTCTTTGTTCTGCTCTAAATCACTTATCTTTTTTTGGCTATTGTGTATAGAACTTTTATTTATAATTACAGTAACTTGAGCTGGACATTGGTGGATCAGTGGTAGGTTCCTCGTCTGCCATGCAGAAGACCCGGGTTCAGTTCATATCCAATACACAAACCGCAGCCACCGGATGCAGTACCGGTTCCTAACCCGGCTAAAGCTGGAGGGTCACGTCGGGAAGGGCATCCGGCGTAAAAGCTGTGCCAAAGTTGTGTTTGGATCTGATGCGACCCCTCGATGGAAGCAGCTGAAAGAATGATCCCATTTAGAGTTAACTTTGGAGACTTTCCACAAGAAATCAGATGCATCGGTCTCCTGTACAAGCTGCTTTGTGATTGTATTGCTGAGTGAGTTTGTTTTTCTCTCCCCTGTCTCCGTCTCGTTCTCTTTTGTTGACAGTTACTTCCTGCTGAGGCTTTTTTGTGCCATCTTATGCAAGCTGCCTCTCGGTTTACTTAACCTGCAATTTTTTCATGTTGTCTCAGGTCTTATCACACGGCTTGCAGAGGTGTAATTTGATGGGGTTCAATTAAAACATTTCTGGCTTTCAGTTTGAATCTTTGTTTATGAAATGGGTGAATGGTGGGCCACCTTTGATCTTTGAGGAAAGAAAGCGAAGAGTAAGATTGCAAAGTCACCTTCAAATATATGAGGGGTGTTCAAGTCAAACCGGGACTTGTGAATGAAGGGGTAAAACCGATAGGCATTCAATCACAGTACGTTTTAAAGAAGGCAGTATGACGATCCCGCCAAGGTGGCTCGGAGTCCACTGCAGTCGTTCCCGTGAACATTGAACATTGGCGCATAACTTGTTGCATCTGTCTGTGGGAATTGTACACACTATCATTCTCCTATTGTAAAGGAACTCGGATTTAAGTTATTGCCACATCCCGAATGTAGTCCTGACCTCGCTCCAGGCCATTTCTACATGTTTAGGCCGTTATAGGAGCTCCAGGGAGGCCAGCGTTTCAGACGTGAAGCAGGCAGGCAGTCCGATCATAGCTCTAAAGTACTGAGAATACTGGGATAAGTGCATTAGTGCAGCAGGGGATTTATATAGAGAAATAAATGTAGTGTTTTGACTTTCATAACTATATTCTGTTATTCTGTATAATCAATAGTGTATATATATATATATATATATATATATATATATATATATATATATATATATATATATACACACATTATTTATATATATATATATACACATTATTTATATATATATATATATACACATTATTTATATATATATATATATATATATATTTTTTTTTTTTTACACTTTATAAATTATAATGCATTGGATAACACGAGAATATTTCTCTGGCTCAGTACCAAACAAAGCCATGATATTGCAGCCATTTATAGTGCCACGTTACACTTGCTTGCTAACAGTGAACAAATAATTAACCGACGTCTTATATATAAAAAGCTTGAGTAAGCCTGAGGGTTTGAGCAAGATGTTTGTGTCGGTCGGTGTTTTCAGTCTGGCTCAGACGTACTTCACTCCTCTGGGGTAAAACCTGGTTATACTTCAGCCTGGTGTGTTTGTTAAAGGCTCTCCAACGGCTCATTTCTTGCCGTGCGCTTTGAGCACTCTCGCTTCTGAGAAAAGCTGGAGCCTCGTTGCTGTTGGAAACACCAGCTGTGTGTGTGTGTGTGCGCGTGTGTGTGTGTGTGTGTGTGCTAACAAATGCACAGCACATGAGCTGATGTCCTTGAGCTCAGAGACCTCCTGCACACAAGCTGGTGATATGAGGAGGGAAAAAAAAGGTTGTCTTTCATCAAGAAAGAAGTACAAAGGAGACAAAGATCTGTCTCTGGGTTTGAATGCAGTCTCAGACGGGGAGGAAAAAAATATTTTGATGACTCTCGGTGGCCGCTGTGAGTGTGTGAGTGTGTGTGTGGGATATGAAAGATTTGATTCAGAAATTATTTAAAGGAGAATTTACACAAGAAACATGATACAATATTTGAAAAAGAGAAAAGGTTCTATAGAAATCGCGTCAGATCGTCTAATATTTAATTGAATACGCACATGAAAGAGCACTCTTACATGAGGGGGAGAATAAGTGCGCATTTAGTAGGAAGAACTCTTTGACTCTTCACTGTTCGGTCATCGCTTTGTCATTTTCAGTTCTATGGTGTTTTGTGGGCGGAGTTATCAGAAAATAAGGTGTGCTGTGAAGGTGCTTGGTGGTATACTGTATCTGTACAGCAGACTGGCATCTATCCATGTAGAAAAGGATGAAGACTTACAGAACATTTGTACACAGTTTGGCTAAAAGATTTATTGCGGTAGTGGAGGCACAGTTGGCTCAGCATTGGATCAAAGTAACGTTGAATGAACGACTTATGCCAAACGTTGCAAATACAACCTCGCAAAAACAATAACGTTTTAGCGGATTAGCATCCATTCGCAAAATGTCTCAACACATCCATGGTCCCTTAAGTTTCTAACGGGGATTAGAATTCCGATTGGGATGAACGCACGGCTTCCGGCGCGCGGTATCTCATGTCGCGCATCGCTTCGTGTGGTAATGTGACCCCTGCGTTTCATTTTCTTTTGGAAATATTGCACTGAGGTTCATCTTGGTTCCCAAATTACTCTACCGTAATATCATGTTTGGATCACGTCCTCTTTCACAGAACAGATCTTAGACGTTAAGTGTCTAAGTGTTTGTTTGTTTGTTTTGTTTTGTTTTGTTTTGTTTTGTTCTTTTTCGGTCCTTTCCAATTTAATATTGCGGTAAAATGTCTGTTGACTGGTAGTTTTTGTGCTGCTCGTTGTTAAGGGCACTCGTTCAAACTTATCCCATCGTCATGTAGTCAATGTTGTTCCAACGTCTTTTAATCAACGTCTTTCTAGCTTTAAGTTAATCAACCTACAGTAATACCAATGTAGTCCTGACGTTGTTCCATAATGTTGACAAATGAACCTCGCCACAACAATTTCTCAGCCATACTGTATATTCCAGCTGGGATGCATTGAAGGCTGGTGGATCTTTTTTTTTTTTGTTGTTGCTAGATGCTTCTTTTTTTTTTTTTCTTTTGGGTTGCCATAATTTCCTGTCATTTTCTTCTGCATATTGTAAAACAGTAAGGAAGTGAGCGTGTGCACTGGTTTGAGTGGGGCTCTTTTCAATTCTCATAATGGAGAATTTTTTAAATAATGTGTGGTTTCCCATCATGGTGATGATTCCATTTATAAGTTCTTCATGTGCATCAACCCAATTTTAACTATTTCTGAGATTCCCTTGATTTCTGTTGTATATTAAATAGCTTTCAATATTAAAGAGAGCTACATGTCTAGGGGAATTTTACATATTCAAGATTAGTGGAGGTTAAAAAAAAAGAGTTTAGAATTTCACCTCATCATCTTTCATACCACTTTATCCAGTACAAGGCCACGTTATAATAGTTGCATGTTGTGCCCTTAAACTTTCATTGTAAGTGAATCTGAATTAAATACATGTTTGTGTTATTTTTCTAGAATTTTGGTGATCACACACACACACACACACACACACACACACACACACACACACACACACATACACACACACTGCAGATTGTGTAAATAAAGATTAGACTGAAACACCATGGGGTTGTCCTTTAATGGAATCAGGATACGTGCTCACAGTCAGGTTGATAAATACTGGAGCAATGATCGTTACTTGCCTTTAGGCCTCTGTACACCACTACACTGAATTAGAAATGAAACACTCGAGACTTTTTTTAGCTGTAATTCAAGGGGTTTGACAAAACTTCAGCTTTAGCCATTCAGCCATTTGCATACACACATCCCCATTGATAAAGGGACAAACTAACAGAACTACAAACATAAAGACTGCATGAAAATTCTTTGCACTCAATGCCTGCCTGGAGCCTGGAGCCCATGGACAAGAACAAACGTTGAGTTTCCTCCCTCAAGATGCTTTGCCAGGCCTTTACCCAACAGCTGCCTACAGCTGCTGTTTATTTGTGGGTCGTTCTGCCATCAGTCGTGTATTCAGTAAGAAAAAAAAAGCATGCTCTGTTGGGTTGAGAGCATGTGAGTGACTTGACCAGTGAATAATATTTTATTCACATTGCCTTGGGTAGCTTTAGTGTCCCATCAGTTTTGTAGCATTTCTCTGAATCTGAGCAGGTTATATGCCATCTCTATACCTTTCAGAAGTCCTCCCGCTCCTTTTATCCACCATGTTTGACCGATGATGTGGCATGCTTTGGATCCTGAGATGTTCGTTCCATTCTACATATTTTTCTCTTCCCATCAAGTTCATTTGTCAGTCAGTCCAAAACATCTGGGAAAGTTTTCTAGCAAAGCCTAATCTGGCCTTTATGTTCTTGAGTGTTACAGTACCAGTGGTTTGAACCTTGTCGAGAAGTGTCTGCATTTGCTACATAAAGCCGTCTCTTGACTGTAGACTCTTGACAATGACACGCGTCCATCCTCAAGAGTGTTCTTGATTGGCTATGTTTTGTGAAAGGGTTGTTCTTCACCATGGACAGAATTCTATCTTACCAGCTTTCTGAGCCTGGGCAGTAAATTCCTTCTTTGTAAGAATGTTCCAAACTGTTGCATTGATCACTCCCAACGGTGTTGATGGGTTTATTCCCTTCAAAAACTTGGCAGTTTGAGTGAACAGCTACCAAATGCAAATGTAACCCTTAGGACCATCTCCAGGCCTTTTATCTCTTTGATATTGTCATGGAGTAACAAGGGAACACGCCACACCTGGCCATACGACTGCTTGTCAGCCATTTGTTCCATTATTTATGAGCCAACAAAACTGGGAATGTGTCTATTAAACTATCTGTAATTTCCGAATGGGTCGAACCCCTTGAATTAAAGTTGAAAGTCTTGACTTCAACGTGGTGTATGGGGCGAAATAACCCCAATCATTACCACCACTATACCCAAACTGATTTATGAGCAAAATCATCACAAATAAATGACATTTGTAGCAGGAGAGGCAGAGAGGATCGAGGGCCAGTGGTGAGGTGGCCTGAGAGTCTTGGATAGATCGGCGCAGAACAAAACAAGGCTATTCAGTCTGGACGGTTTCCTCTCCCAGGAGAGATGACAAGAGAGACAGATAAAAGCAGACAACATTTGAATAGGCTCTGAACAATGAATATATTAAAAAGCCGTCACCTTATGCAGATATTGTGGAATGATTACACATTCAGATCCTAAAGAGCCCGAGAAATGGGTCTGTGATGATCATTACTCACGGCAGGCCCGAAAGGTCGGCCAAGCACATTAGCATACTGCATTTTCATGAGATCAGATCTTAAGTCATGGGCAAGTTCAGATCCAGTGCCTGGTGTTTGCAAACAGTTTTGTGTTGTTGTTTTTCTTCATCATGTTTCACAAATCTGTATTTTGTATTGTAATAGAAATCAGCTGAGATATATTTTGCTTTTTTTTTTTTATATATATATATATTAACACACTCACATTAAACCTCATGTATTTTGCTTTCTGATGATTTTTGTCTGTGTGCTTCCAAGCCAGTGAATTTTGGGTGGAAATTTCGCAGGATTTGACTTTGCCCCAAAGGAGGGACGGGAATTGTTGGGCTTGGGTTGGCTCTAAGTTGTTGAGGTCATCCTGAGTAGGAATTCCAAGTCAATTTATTTATTTATTTATTTATTTATTTATTATTATTTATTTTTTCTTGGTTAGAGAAAATCAGTCATTACAAATTCCAAGCTTCAGCATTACATCTATATTAATGTAACACTGTTGTTACTCCTTAAACCACTTACATAAGACAGTCTAAATACAACAGTGATGTACTGTACTCAGTCGGCAGTGTCTTTTTGGGAGCAATACAGTATGTAAACTTTTATGAAAAAGATCCTTGTTAAGCCTAATGAGTGCAAAATCGCGGACAGTTTGGTGTGAACAGGCAAGGGTTAATGGGAATCGGAAAACCTCTCTTCAAACCTGTAATGTAAAATGAGTGACCTTCTAGAGGGCTGGAGAAGAGCATGACCACAAGATATATAAAAGTCTTTGAGACTAAAAATGTATATCATTATTTAGAAATGACAGAAACGCCATGTGCATACAGGTGCACGTATGCCATGACGAAATGAATAGAGCGAATAGAGAAAGTGAAAATTTAAGTTAAAAGATTCAAAATTCAGCAATTTCACACATTCTTGATTTGACTGATTATTTATATCAGTGCACCATTTTATCATTTTTCTTACCTGGCGAATAACGATGGTGAGGAAACAGCTGCAAAACTCAGCTCCATCTTGTTGGTGCCATTGCTTATGAAGGAAGGCATGGTGTGCAAGCTTTCGCCCTCAACTGCAAGTCATAGCTCGTTTTGCTTGCAGTCATTTCACACCATTAATAGGCTCAAACAGGAGTCCTGACCTGAAGTTCGAAGCCAGAATTATGTGCCAGAACTGATTTACAGGATAATATCATTTCAGTTCTATATTAAGCAGAGAATAAAATGCATCATGTCATGCTGTTATAGGAAAATAATAAACACCAGAATGGTGTGATCAAGCAGAGTTCTAGTGTCCTACAGGTACCGATCTGAGGTTTATTCATTTTATTAACAACACACCTATAATTCTTATTATTCATCTTATATGCTGTTGATTGAACATCAGGTTTGTTTCTACAAAAGTCAAAGGTTTGGACAGACCTTCTAATTCAATGTTTCTAATGTTTTTTTTTTTTTAATATTCTTTTTTCTCACTCTCACTCACTCATCATCTATACCGCTTAATCCTGTATTCAGGGTCACGGGGGGCCTGGAGCCTATCCCAGGAGACTTAGGGCATATGGCAGGGTACACCCTGGACAGGGTGCCAATCCATCGCAGTTTATTCTTTTAAAAAAAAATATTTTTGTTATTTTTGTTATTTTCTTCATTCTAGAACAATACTGGAGATTTCGATAACACAAACTTTATGTAAATAATAACAGCAATAACGGTCAGCTGTTCTGGAACAGTTCTAGCAAGAACAGTATTGTACAGTAGTTGCATTTGCAAAACCCATCAAGCCCACCATGATGAAACTGTCTCTCATGAAGACTCGTTCCCAGGATAACCCAGGAAAGGGGAATCTAACAGAAAACTAAGTAAAAGAGTAAAAGACAAGCTAGTTTACAATGACTGATACAGAATTCTTTTGCGCATGTTTCTTTAAAAATTAACCACAGTTATTTGTTAATCTTTATCATGTTTTACCATAAAAATGAGAAATGTTTGGGGGGGAAAACATGTGAAAGATGAGCTAAGTGCGGGGCGCGGGGCTCCAGCACGTGACGAGACGGGAATCTGACATACGTCGTTTTTTTTAAAATCATTTTTAACATTTAATTTAATAACAAACATTTATTTGGCAATAAACTTTTTGGAAAGCAGATTTAATAATTTCACCAAAAACAAGTTGATGGAAATTAACGACTGATCCTGTCTGTTCTGGTACTGTGTTTTTTTTTATTTTTAAGTTCAGATCTGCTTAGCCTTGACTAAAACTGCGTGCAATGCACTGGAAAGTAGAAATTTAAAAAATGTTTTCATTATTTATTTGAAAAAAAAAAAATCATGATGATCATAACAGCCTACTGCATTTCATTTTTATCATAAGAATGCAAAAAACACCAGCGCTGCTGACTGTGACATCGGTTTATGTTTGAATTTTTTGGTCATTTAGTTTCATTTACTTCAGTTAAATTTGCGGCAAATAAAAAACACAAAGTATAAGATGACACAAAACCCTTCTGACATGCATAGATTTTCTAATCACACATGATACAATCTTAACGTTTACTTTGCTTAAGTTCGATGTAAACATGAAATGACTACTTAATTTAAATTCTAAATTTGTACGGTAATTTTAGTACTGTGATTTATGCATTTGTTTAATTACAATGTTTCGAATTTTGTACTTTCATATGCTACAGTATCATGTGCAGGTGTCGATGAACTGCAGCTCATTAATGCCTGAAAGAATGAACTAAGACCTCAGTCTATGGTTATAGCGCCACTTAGCGGCGCAAAGCCGGCAAACTCAAAACCCTAATGCTGCCGCCGGCAGATGAGGCGGTAAAAGTGTAACATCTGTACTGTACGTCCGCTGCAGAGAGAAGTTCATTTAGAGGTAGAAATCACCAGCCTCAGAAATCACCAATTAACAACCAGCGCCTCGGATAAGAGCCGTTATGAAGCTTTACAGAGCAGAAGTAGCAGATATACATCTCAATATCAACTGTTCAAAGCAGATTATTGTGTATTTTGGATGATCATTGAATTAGAAGGTGTGTCCAAACGTTTGACTGGTTGTGTCTTTGTTAAAAAAGGAAAAGATTGCCTTGATGGGAAATTACATGAAATTACAGCTTTATTAGAAAGGATAATTTGTTTATGCCGAGTGTCCAAGCTACAAGTCTTGCAAATGAGTTGTTACCATGGAAACAGCAACTATTTGAACAAGCTCATGATTATAAAATCTGCGATTTACCTTGAGCTAATGTCACAGCTGCTAAATCAACAAATTCTGACCGATCCGAATCAAGAAAACAGTGCTTTTTTATTTAAATATATATTTTGTTTTATAGAAATAGAAGCTTTACTAGCTAAAATCTTAGCCTTACTCCTGACATGTATTAGTTTCCTGACTTCATTTGGACATTTTATTCTTTTGAAACTGTTTGTTTCTAGGTAAACATCATACTGGATACAGCAGAGTAAGCCTTACTAAATGTGCCTTCTAGGCCTAACCATTCCGGCTTATCTACATTCCCTATCACCGTTATGCAAACAAGTGTATAGCATGTTAAAGGCTAAGCCCGGTGTAATCATTAGCCAGTGTTTTTGTAGTTGATCGATGTAGGTGGTCTCGTTAAAGTCTTGAAAGTGACTGATTTGTGCTGCCAGTGTCCAGACAGATCCTGTCATCTCTCCGGCCCTCGTCCTGCCGAAACGGCCGTGTGATGGATGATCCTGTCAGCATGCTCACAGTAGCTTGAATGATTTTTCTTCTCCAGCTGAAGTAAATGGCCGCTATCGAAGCAGCAGAGTGCCAGAATCTGGGTTAGCGCTTTTCACATTCAGAGCAGAGCAAGAACGTGTTGTTCCTCCGAGAGGACGCGGCGCTCATTATGGTTGTCTGGCTGAAGCGCTGCAGCTGGGACGCTATTCCTCCGGCTTATAAGCGGAGATGAGGAGACGTTAAGTGGCCCTTATGCAGTATACTGAAATCTGATATACCTTGTTATAGCAAATCACATTTTCAATTTGAAACCCACAATGTTTTATATTAACCTGTATAATTTTATTTAGATCCACCAAGTTTTCCTTAAAGAATGGATTAGTGGATTTGTTTCCTCTGTCATTTTCTTCATAGCACAATTTGCCCACGAGGACAATTCAATTTGTTACAAAATATTACATCACGTAATAAAATCATTATTATGTTAATGTGTATATTATTAGACTATTGCTGTGGAATGTCTATAAAACAAGTAAGGTTTGGTTATTATTTGGCATAGGAGCTATGACAGTCATTTTCCCTCTTGAGAAGTTAAGATGTTAATTAAAATACTGTAGTAAAGAGTTTGTATTATCGCATAAAAAAAATAGAAAATATTTGCCGAAATGATGTCTCTAGAAATGACCACCTTGTTTTCTTGTTTGAAAAAACCCGGGGTATAAGTTCCGCTCGATGCCGCTGAAAGGTCAAAACCAAGATGTCGCTTGAGGGGTGTGCTTTTTTCTGTTTTCCGTTTCTTGCATGCAAATGGAAATAAATGCAAAGGAGATTCACGACAAACTGGTTCACTTGGGGTTTGAAATTCTGCCGCACTTACACCCCCCCCACACACTACTCCCCCCATGAACCCCCCCCCCCCCCCCCCCCCCCGCCCCCCGACCTCGCGCCCAGTGTCGTCTCCCTCTTCCATCACTTTGAAGAAACCACTTCGTGGCCGGCGTTTCAAAGACGACAGGTTGATTACTGCGGTGGAACATTTCCTCAAGAGCCAAAAAGAAAGGCTTCTTCACCAGCTCATCCAAGTGTGTCACCTTAGGTGGAGGATGTGTAGAGAAGGACTAAAGCTCATGACCAGTGTTAATTTCCATTACATTATGTTTTTTTAAATTTTTTTTTAGCAATAATGACAATTTTTTTTTTTATTGTTATTGAACCTCGTAGGTTCTTTTCTCAAATGTTATATACATGTCTCTGCTTGGAAAACTATTCCATATTAATTATTATATGTATTTCTTAGGGAGTAAAAAAAAAAGAGAGTTTCCGCAGGCAGTTTTAAGACATTTGGCCTCAGCCTGACCGATTTTCAGAAGTGAGAGAACATGACATTTTTTTAATTTTACCATTTCTACCCCTGAGTACTTAAGGGTTAAGGGGCCAGTTACCTTGGCAGTGATGGGATTGGAACTCATAACCTTCTGATCAGCCAGTAGATGTCATGTCACTGACATAACAATGACCTTATCACTACAGTATACTATGATATATTAGAACAAGCACATTGATATAAAACTTTGACTTGGAGGTTCACAATTATCAGAGCTGGTGTTCTTGAGAATTAATCAACACCTTCTGACCAATCAGAATCCAGAATTCAACAGGGCTGTTGTTTAACACAGCCGAATAATCCAAACCAATCTGTCTAAACGCTACACTAACAACAGAACTAACTAAAGACAGACAGACGGATAGACACAAACAAGCAAGCAAACAAACAAATAAATAAATAACGTTCAGTGTCAATTAATTAGCTTAATGTAATATATATATATATATATATATATATATATATATATATATATATATATATATATATATATATATGTGTGCATTTGGATTTTATTATCACTTCCATGATGATAATAATAACAATAATGATAATAAAAGAGACTGTAAAATATTTGTGACCATGTTATAAAAAAACAAGTAAGCAGAAAAATTTTTAATATAATAACTTTTAACTGCTAACGATTTTTTACTTTCACATTAGTGTAAATTTGACTGCACTTAAAAATAATAATAATTATAATTTGATCCAACAGTCACTATTTTTTGTCTTTGCATTTTGAAACCCCTCGGCTTTTCCACCAACAACAATTTGAATAAACAGGGGGAAGTTAATGTGTGTTATAGTTCTTATCGTCTTTACAGAGTGATAAGTTAAACACACTGAGGTCAGACAGAGTAATGAGAGGGTGTGAGAGGTGTAATGACAGCCGAGTCGTGGCTCAGGGGTGGTGTGTGTTGGGCTCCCTGCGGTGGGCTATTACCATGGAGTCAAACACTCAAAATCTCGCAGCTAACGATCCAGGGAGGACCAGTGAAGGTGTGTATGTGTGTGTGTGTGTGTGTGTGTGTGTGGGGGGGGGGGGGGGGGGGGGGTTAATAGTGCTGCAAAACAATAATGTTATTATGATCAAATTGTTACATAATAAAATAAAATTCAGAAATGAACTATTTTAAAATGTAAAGCTTGAGTTGGGATGAAAAAGAAAATGTAGAATGCAACCAGAGACCTGGGTTTAGTCTCGAGTCTTATTTAATGACAATTGAGCTTAAGGTTTGTATATTTCAGATTTTTCCAAGCCTGTCTTCAAACAAAATGATGGTGCATAGAAATACAATACCGACACGAGTCTTGGTTGTTATTAATTGTCCTGCTCTGCACTCTGCAGTGTAATGTTTGTCCCCAATAAGGCAAGTACAATGCAAGTAAATCAGGGACAAAACTCCCCAACCCTTGTTCCGTGCAGAAATGCATTCCAAGTTCAACTGCGACTCACATGAAAATGACAATGAAAACAGTTTAATTTGTACTAAATATCCCATAACTTTGATTTAGATATTTGTTTTAAATTATGTATTAAATTATGTCCATTATGTATGATCAATAATATCTAAATGACTGGAGTTTGTTAATTGTTTCTTTTTTTTTTTTTTTTTTTTTACTTATTGAGCACCTTTATGATGATAAACAGGAACACACAAAATATCAAACCTTACAGGACATGGGGTAGAACAGTAGAAGACATCAGAATTTTGCTCCTGTCAAACACGAACAGGGAATTGAAGCTATCATGGGCACAACTTGCAATAAAAGGGAAGATAGTTCTATATATATTCTCTCTAACAGGGTTTCCTCTTGGTAGTATGGCAACACAAAGCACTTTTGTAAATAGCCCAGGATAAGAGCGTCTTTTGTAAGTGGTAACGTAAATGTAAATCTAGGCCTGGGGCTGATTTTTAGTTCCTGGTTCCCATTGCTTTCGTTTTTTTTTTTTTGGCTAACAAAAATGATTGCTGAAAAGACTTTCTAGCAGTACATTGCTCATAGCTTGAAATTTATAAACACTTGTGCATCAGTAACCTTAGCAAAATGCGACCTCAGCGTTCACGCCATTAAGAAAAACCAAAACGAATCAGCGCCTCTTCAGTCTGGAACTCCTTTTGTTGTTGTGCTCGTGCTTTGCGCTAGTGCGTAATGTCATATAAGTCATGCGGAGACAATAATTATTCTGTTAAATCAAGCATATGATCACGCTCTAGTGAGTTTTCATACACTCCCTGTAGATATTTGGTAAAGAGACGGTTATACAGATCTGCATGAATCGAGTGCTGTTAATGTAAATTGGGTTCTTGACCTGCTGAGCACTTTATTAGAGAGAAGAGGAGCGGTAGGGAAAGTGGTGAGAGACGTGTTCTTTTGTTGAAGGGTGTATAAAGAGCTTGAGGATGCAGTAATTGAGTCATTATGTAAGAAATAAAATAGTTCAGGACACACCGTGATATAAGAAGATAATCAATAGGAGGACATCCACCTGTGTTTTATTCTACATATACCACGTACAACTCTCTATAGCACTTATGCTGTACAGGGGTGACGGGAGCCTATCCCAGGGGAATGAGGTCATTTGTAGGGGTACACGCTGGATAGGGTGCCAATCCATCATAGGGCACAAGCACTCACCCACACTCATATACTATGAGCATTTTGGAAATGCCAGTAAGCCTACCTAATCTGTCTTTGGACTGTGGGACGAGACATAGTACCCGGAGGAAACCCACTAAGTCAGAATGCCAGCTCCATGCACACAAACCCAAAGGCAAGACTCAACCCTGGAAATAAGGCCATAGTGGTAACCTTTACTGTACATCACTGCAGACTGATTACAATGACTCTTCCTACAGTTTTATAAATACAGTAGGGATAAGGTTCATCCCTGTGCCATCACGCACATTGGGTGCTGAATATCCCTCCACTGAAGACGTACTGTATCTGCTATTTCTGTGGCAGTTACTTACATGGTTGGGTTCTTAGCTCGACGGCCGATTGTACCTAAGCACTTGGGGATGAAGGACCTACTGTAGCTCAAGGTAGGTATCCAACAGCGTCAGCCCGACGATGCCGGGGTTCGAACCGGGGACCGTCTGATCAGTAGTCCAAACACCTTAACCATCTAGTTAGCTCAGAGATACTGATCGGAAGATATGCGGTTTGATCCCCAGCTCCACCAGGTTGCCACTGTTGGGCCCTTGAGCAAGGCCTTTAAACCTATCTGCTCCAGGAGCGCTGTATCATGGCTGACCCTGCACTCTGGAATATGCTGTGATATTCGAAAAAGGAATTTCACTGTGCTGTAATGTACAGTATATGTGACAAATAAAGGCTTAACTTAACTCCACAAAACAACTCACTTTCTGTTAGCACTTATGCTATAGCAGTTGCAACAGTACAGCTTTTTTCTTTTATCATTAAAAAGCACTGACACTGGAAATCCATCCATCCATCTTCAACCGCTTATCCAAAGTCGGGTCGGCGGGGTAGCAGTTCCAGCAGGGAACCCCAAACTTCCCTTTCCCCAGCCACATCAGCTAACTCTGACTGGGGAATCCCGAGGCGTTCCCAGGTCAGTTTGGAGATATAATCTCTCCATCTAGTCCTTGGTCTGCCCTGTGGTCTCCTTCCAGCTGGACATGCCAAGAACATCTCCCTAGGGAGGGGTCCTGGTGCCCGAACCACCTCAACTGACGCCTTTCCACATAAGGAGTAGCGGCTCTACTTTGAGCTTCTCACGGATGACCTGAGCTTCTCATCCTATCTCTAAGAGGAAAGCCAGCTACCCTTCTGAGAAAACCCATTTCGGCCGCTTGTATTCACGATCTTGCCCTTTCTGTCATGACCCAATGCTCATGACCATAGGTAAGGGTTGGAACAAAGATCAGCCGGTAGATTGAGAGCTCCCCCTCACCCTCACCTATGGTGACACTGGAGACTCCTTCCATACAGTATATCCTCTAAGGCTCTTCTTGTACAACTCCCTACTACATGTTTGTTGTTAGTATAGAAACTGTAGACCTAGACTTTCGGATTGAGAAATGCTACTTTGCTACATCATTATACACCCTCTAGCACTAACATGGTGAGTGATGTAGCCTGGATACATTAAATACACTCCATCCACTCCATCTTAAGCTGATTTCTGAAAACCGTCTCACAGCTTGCTAACCATAAATGGTTCAATACCCTCGCTATCACATCTGACACAGCAATACCAACATATGGAGGCTGCTCTCAGAGTGGGTGTGAGAGTGTTTGTGTGTGTACAGAGTGTTTCGCAGCCACCTCTGCTGCAGTAAGTGTGTGTGTGGAGTAATATCAGAGCAGCCGGACGCTGGGCCGAGCT
This sequence comes from Clarias fuscus, assembly GCA_030347435.1. Taxonomy (NCBI): domain Eukaryota; kingdom Metazoa; phylum Chordata; class Actinopteri; order Siluriformes; family Clariidae; genus Clarias; species Clarias fuscus. Next base: position 28,122,436 of record CM059218.1, read on the forward strand.
CCAGGGACACATGCTCGCTGCACTATTTCTGGCTGTGATGTTTTGATTGGAACGGAGTTAGCCTCAGTCACCTTGTCCAAGGGTTTCTAGTGCAGACAGGGTGCATGCCCGGCACCTCGTTTAATAACACACAGACCCAGTCTGAGTCGACGTGAAATAATAAAACTGTAATGAGTTTTATTGCTGTTTAAGAAGCATTTAAGGGGTTACTTGGTTAAAAATCAGCCAGGTTTACGGTACATCATCTTTTTATTGGCGTTTGTAGGCTCTGCAAATAATTATTGGCTACAAATCTAGGACGTGAAAACTTCTCCTCGTAAAAACCCAACTATAATCCAAGTTCTAAAAAAAAAATCTCACAACTATAAAAACAGTAGGACAAAAAGGACAGAGGGTGTGTGAAATGCTCATGTCATAGTCAGGCCGGTTACATCAAATTTTAGGAAAGGTGCGATTTAGCAGATCACAATACATGGTGGAGGTGGTGGTGGTGGTGCTGGACGTACTGTAGCTTTTTCATCTCTCTCAGCTTAAAGGTTTCATCCTGAGCTAAGGATCCTGTACATGCTAACCCCATGACTGCACTGGTTTCCTCCTCGTTACTACTCTACTGGGATAGACTCTGAATCCCAGGACCTGTTCATGGGATCGGCTACAGATCCACAGCGATCCTGACCCAGATAATGTGCTTACTCAGGGTGAATGAAACTAAAGAGGGATGGTTTGAACAGAAGCAGCGTTGCCAGGTCTGTCCAAAGCAGCCTGACACCGAATCTCAGAATATACAGTACTTCTCTTTCGACGTAGTGTGGCATAATGTCTTACATTTTCATTTATGGCATTTGGCGGATTTGGATTTATTTTCTACATTCCAGCATAATACTGGAGATGTTCAAATGATGAAATATAACATATGGCATTAGGTCATTTAGTAAGAACAACAGCAACAGACAGTTGTTGTTATTATAAGACATGAATGTCGGCTGTTCTGGAACAGTTCTTGCAAGAACAGTATTGTGTCGAGCGCATTTGCAAAACCCATCAGTCACCATGATGAAATTGTCTCTCATGAAGACAATTCAGGAAAGCAAGAGCAATTGTATCTGTTTACCCAAATAGTTGTTGCTTCGCACGTCCAGGGTCAAGGATTCGAGTCCCACCTTGACAATGGAGTGATCTACTGTACAGTATGCGTTGGAGTTTGCGTGTTTCTCACCCTGTAATGGATTGGACTCAAAGCCCTGCTGTGATAATCTCCAATGAGTGGAAGAGAGAGAGTTCATAAGATAATGTCTCAAAGCATATTTAACAAAATGCAATTATGAGCAGGCACTTATATACCTAATAGTTCTCCTAATATATATATATATATATATATATATATATATATATATATATATATATATATATATATATATATATATATATATATATATATTTCAAGTTAATGTTTTAAGCATGAATGGCGAAAGCTTGGATTGTGGATCACATGGCCACATGAGCTTTATTGCTGTAATAGCTAATAAAAGATGAGAAGTTTAGTTTATTTAGGAAACCAATTGTCTTTTGCCATTCCATTCACTTTTATCAGTGTTGAATTTTTGTTTTCCCTTTTTTTCAATTTTTTTTTTCTCCACAACTTCGCCATTTATTTTTGATACGCTAGCATGGGATTTGCCATTTCTGTTAAATAAACATCTACTTCCCGGAACTGTTACTGTATGAAATAATTCCATTTTATTTTTCCAAGCACTTTTTTGCTTCGAGAATTCGAGTGGGTGTGAGACTTATTGGAAATGTTATTACTATGCTTGCAGCAATTAAATACAGAAAACATGACGACTACCAGGAATTAACACAACATTAAAAAAAGACAAAAAAAAACTGAATGCCTAAAAATTCTATAAAAATAAATGCTTATAAATGTTGAATTCTATAAAAAAAAGAAAAAAAGAATGACTGAGAGGTAATGTTTATCTAATCTAAATGTCAGATTAAACCTGATTAAAAAAAACTTACAAATACCTTTATTAAGTGCTTTAGATTCTGTTACGGCCTGCTTAAGGTCTCCTAAAGTGAGCTGGATAAATATTTAGAGGACGCCGTGTTTGATTTATTTACTCTATACAAACCTTAGAAAGGTCGTTATTCATCTCAGGAGCAGACCTTCATGCTCCCATTTTCCTCCTGAGAGGGTTGAATTATATAAACAGAGCACTAGGATTATTATATTAGCTACGCTGTAATTATAAAGGGCTTAGCGGCTTCAGGTTTGGATATGCCCGGGACCAGCAGCGGCTTGCGACTGTGGATTTCAGTGAGTTTAGTTTAACTTTTAACCCTAACCCTTACAGTAGATCCAGAAACTGGCCAATGAAACGGTTAACCAAAGCTGGAAAACATTTTCATGCCAACTAAAAATCACTTAAACTACAGTACATCGAAGATCTTAAACTAGCCGTTCTCCGATAAGATCTACACGAATGCACTTATCCCAGTGTTTCACTAGATACAACCAAGGTAGAAAATTTTCTCAGTACATCAAAACTATGATCAGACTGTCTGCTTTACGTCTGAAACGCTGGCCTCCCAGGAACTCCTTTAATGGCCCAAACATGTGGAAATGGCTTGGAGCGAGGTCAGGACTGTAATGGGGATGGAGCAATAACTTCCTGTAATGGGCAAGTGGTGTTGGTGAATGATTGTGTACAGTTCACACAGACAGATGTGTCTCTTCTGCAAGTTGATTTCAGTTGAAATCAGGATTTACACTTGCTTATGGGAATGACTGCAGTGAGTTCTAAACCACCGCCACTCAGTATCTCATATTAGAAACTGCCCTGTACATCATAGACACATTGTTGGTCTCTATACTTTGCTTTCTTTATAGACATTACTCAAATCTGGCAACCCTGTCCTCCATCTTTGTGTCCAAATGTTCATCGAGCCAGGATGGGGCCCCTATAGATCTTTATTGTATATTTGTTTGTATTTTAAGTCCCATTTTTGACCACTATGCGCAATAGCAACTCCGGATTTCGGTATTTCAACTGTGTTGTGTGTTGGTGTTGTGAAAGAAAGCCCTTCCCCTATTGACGATCCGCTTCTGTATGAGACAGAACCGGTAATCAGGGAGCGTCTTAAAGTGGATTTGCTGTGAAGTAGAGTTTGACGTTAACAGAGATTGAGTATGAAAGGTTGAGCGAGAAGACGCCTGGATGTCTGTCGGGTGAAGAAGCAATGGAAGGATCTGCGCGCTGAAAGACAGTGATGCTTGCGTCTGAGGGACAGGAGCTTTTCTCACTTTTTCCAGAAAAAAAAAAAAAAATCATAATTCAAATCTTACCATAGACTGCGCGTTAGAGGTGAAAGGTGATGGTGTGACACATTTTTGCATCATGGTGCTATTCGTATGTGTGTGTGTGGTGTTACATTAAATGGAAGAAAGGAAGAAAGGTGTGAGTTTGCATCTCTCTGCAGTGCGTTTATCTTGACGGTGTAATCTTAGGTTTCTGTATCTCCCTCTCTCTCTCTCTCTCTCTCTCCCTATATATATACAGTTTATGTGTGTGTGTTCCTCCCTCCAGCACGCTTTGAACTGCAGGATGAGGAACCCTGAATAACGCTGAAACGCATGTTATTCTCCATATGGCTCTCAAGGGGATGTGACTCCTATGAGACATCTCAACCCATATCCATCACTCATTATGTTTCCATAGCCACGGAGATGCTCCACGTCTTCAGTGCTCTTAAACACTCACTGACGATCTGAGCGTTCGGCATTCACCCTGACATTTCACAGTCAGGAGACCTCTTCATCAGAAGCGTCGTATGGTCCAGGCTGCATATTATTCTGTGCATGTTTTTTTTTTTTTTCCTTTATTAAGTGTTAAGTGCCTCTCTAGTTCAGAACCAATGGGCTACCAGCTTTCCGCCCACAGTACCTGCCACCTAATACATACAGTAGAAGCATACACCACTAAGCATACACATACAATAATCAGCGAGCTTTGGATATTATAAAATCATAGTATTATACTGACAAAAAGAAAGAAATGAAATCAAACAAATCATTTGTTCTTCAGGAGAACGTGAGTCGAATCCTTATGATGTCATACTGTAGTCATCCATAGTCAGGAGTCAAGAGAGTAAAATGATGAAGAGGCTGGAGAGCACTTTCCTCCCAGCGTGTTACACTGCCTGGTGAAGCATCAGTTCGGGAAAACATTAAGAGAAGCACCGTGATGCCGTACGTGTAGAGTACTATTCATTCTGGTTCTCACCCAAGAGGCAGCCTTCGGTTCTGAAAAAATGAGTCCAACATGGACGTGCCAAAACCTTGCAGTTCCACAAATGACCACTAGGTTATTGACCCTTGGCTCTCAAAATGAATCAATCCCCAAAGAGCTGATGTGAAATGTGAATCAAATCTCTAGATGTCTTGGTCTGCATAGCTCGATTTTGCCTTCATGTCAACAATGGGGTGAATTTTGATATAAGCCATCAGTAAAAATGATATCATGACATAGAATTACGCATGGCTGATTTGAGTGATAGCTTCATGATAAGCCTGGGCGGGATGGCATCACTGGCTAATCAGCTACCTGGAATCGGTGAACTTGACGGTGAACTTGACGTCTCAGCTGGACCTGTTATTCTTATAAATGAAAACGTTCTTCTTCTTTTAGCTGCTGCCCGTAGGGGTCATCACTGTGGGTCATTTGTCTCCATCTAACTATCACATCGTCGTTTGTCACTCCAACCTCCTGCATGTCCTCCCTCACCACATAACCTCTATGCTTTTACCCTTCCTTATTTCCGTCGCGCTCTCTCTCTCTCTCTCTCTCTGGACACCTCTGTGCCCTCGCTTTCTCTTCATTCTCCAGTCAACAGAAGCCCAATTTACACAGGTATCCTGAGGAGGTTGTAGTTAACCTGGGCCTTGACTGTTCTGGTATGAAAATCTTTATCGTGATCCGCATATTGATTTGGAACACATTTTACTCCGGATGCTCTTCGTGTCACAATCCTCCTCATTGGTTTGGTCTTGGGACCAACATTAGACGGCACTGGCTCGTGCAACTCATTTTTAAAAGAAATAGAATGATGGAGTCAGTTTTTTGTATGCAAAAAAATAATTGTGATCTGTACCTGAATTGATTTTTTTTTTCACCCCGGTCTCTAATATCCAAGCTGATGATGGAAACAGTATAAAACCACACTGCTGGTGAAGTTATTTTTAGGAGTAGTAGGGATTCCTGGTGCCAAAATGAGGCTGAGGGTTCCCTCTTTCCTAGTATGTAATGCACATTTATTAAAAAAAAAAAAAAAAAAGGGTTTCTACAGTTTTTGTTCGTCAAGGCTCTTCTTGTAAACAAAGTCGAACTGGCCATATCAAAGCAGCAAGCAAGAACGCAGTAATAAACTTGGTATAAAAATGGAGCGTATTGAAAGCGGAATTTGAAAATATTCATAACTCAAGTCGCCCACCATGTGACTAGATACCATATTCGGATCATTTGATCATGCTGGAGTTATTTGTTCAGCGTTGTTGCAATGTCGTGACGTCAACGTTGGTGCAACGTCATTAACTTTCAGAAGGGACCCAATACCAATTTGGTTTAATAATGGTGTTCTAATGTCCTGTCTTTGTTTGAACAAATGAACAACATGACACAACATTCTTCATGACATTTTCTGCTGGCTTGTTCATCGGGGATCTAAATCTACATCCAGATTTCTGTAAAGCTGTATTGTAGGCACAGAAATCACACAAAAGTGATTTAGGAATTCATTAATTTGATCATCTTCTATAGCACTTTATACTGTATACAGGGTCGAGGGGGCCTGGAGCCTATCCCAGGAGGCGGGGTAATTAAGCAATTTGGTAACTGCCAATTTGGGAGAGCCATTTAACCTAATCTGTATATTTTTGGACTGTGCAAGGAACCCAGAGTACCCAGAGGAAACCCACCAAGAACGGGGAGAACACGTGAACTCCATGCACATACTGTATACCCGAGGTGGGAATCGAACCTTCGACCCTGGTGACTGTCCTAACCACGCCATATACAGTACCTGTATATAAAACCCCTGGGTCTAAATAAATAATTAACCAAATAAATAAAAGTCAGATTATACTAGTAATTATACTAATTACGGTATTATTTGTCAAGTTGTTGTGCATTCTAGATATATTGTACTCAAGTCATTCAGTGTTCTATCCTAAAGACAGTAGAAATGCCGGTAAAGCAGCAGCAGCTTTTGCAAGGGCACATATATGCTATTCATGAAGCGACTCTATCAGGACAGAGTGTGGTGCTGCTCGTGGAGTAAATCGCACAGACTGGAGGACAGCAACTCCGACAATTCAGACAAACAGCTGCAAGATGAAGGTCATACATAAGCAGTGAGAAAACATGGGATGGATAAAAAAAATAGGAAATGACTAAATAATGAGCACAAGCAGACAATATACTTCACGAAGAACAGAAAGCTAGTGGCCGTCAGGGGTTAGGGTTAGGGTTAGGGTTTCTCTTGAACATTTTCATGAAGCCTTCATAAGGATGAACAAGTGTTTCAGAGGGAAGGACACGAGGCTGTCATAAAAGACCCAGACAGGTTGCCCTCCTCTTCTGCGACTGATCAATAATAAGGTGTGGGTTGAATTAGGAGATAGCAGATGTTGTCCAATACACAAAGGACCTCATTAATCAAGCTGGATATGAACTAATTTATTTGTAAATTGTTTGTGGAAAGAAAAGTCGTGTTCATGGATTCAGAAAACTGTTATGTCCCACAGGAGTGCTGGGTTTTGTCTACATTTGTGTAAACTTTGACTAAACTGTATTATCATAATGATACAACTGGATTATACTCAAGTTTCAATATGAGCGTCGTTAAATTCAAACTGGGACTGGTGAAACGAGGGTGGACTGATTTGACACTTACAGAAGACTTGCGGTTTTAACGTTTTAAAGACATCCGTGAATGACGATCCCGGCCGAGGTTGCTCGGAGCCCACTGCAGTCGTTCCTGTGAACATTCAGCGAGTGGATCGTCTGATCGCCTGATTGAAATCGGCAACTTGCAGAAGAGACGCATCTGTCTGTGTGAACTGTGCACACAATCATTCACCACACAACACCACTTGGACATTACAGGAACTCAGCTGGGAGTCATTCCCTCACCACATCTACAGTCCTGCCCTCGCTCCAAGACATTTCCACATGTTTGGGGAATTAAAGGGAGTTCCTGGGAGGCCATGGCTCTGGTATACTGAGAAAACTTTCTACCTTGATGGTGTCCAAGCACTACTGCAACACTGGGATGAGTGCATTAGTGTAGCAGGTGATTATATAGAGAAATAAAGGGAGTCTTCACACTCATAACGGTGTTCTGTTATTCTGCACAATCAAAAGTCCTGGTTTGACTTGAACGCCCCTCCTAGTTTATATTTTAACACTGCTGCTAAATTAAACAATCAGGAAAAAAAGTTCAAACGTGTTTATATTCGTACTCATTCTACATAATTTCATTATGAAGGATCCAGAGAAAAATCGACATTAATTATGATAAATAATATGATAAAATTATTATTATGATAAATATCATCATCATACTGGTGATAATTATGATACATATAATATTTCCTTTGTGATGACCAGATAAATGCCCTCTCAAGGTCAAAACTGATTTTCCTATCCTTGTGGGAAAATTGGTTCCCGCCAAACACAAACACACATGGCTTGTTGCAAGAGACGTTCACGCAACTCCTTGATGACACAATTCACAATGCACAATACTGTTCGATGCAAGACCAGCAAGAAGAACTGTGTATAAAGCAGTGAAGGTCAGAATGAGGTGAAGATAAAAAGAATGCACAGGGGGATGCGATCCCATACAAGAGGTGTAAGAGGTAGTGAGAGGGTGTGAGAGAGAGGGGGTGTGTAAGAGGATGAGAGCGTGTATGTATGTGTCCTTTTTATTCAGCGGAAAGTCCCAGCTATTGAGGTATGAGCAGACACACAGATGGAAAGTAATGCAGCATGCTGGGGGTGGAGAGGGGTAAAGGGACGGCAGCAGGCAGGGAAAAGAGGCGGGGTTTAGCTTTGTGCTGTTCCTATCAGGTATGGGCAGGGGCAGGCTGTGGGAACAAGCGAGGGAAAGAGAGAGAGGGAGAGGGTGAGAGGTAGACGGAGATGCACACTCTGACTCGCACAGCCAGTGGCACTGAAGTCAGTTGCAGCAGTGAAATTAAACACAGCCCTGGACTGAAACCTGGGACCTTGAGCCTGGAAGAACAGCACCGGCACCAGGAGATATGTCTGATTCTAACGTTCAGTCTAAGAAGGCCGGCATTCGGGCAGCTGTCATCCTGATTGGACTACTGCACAAGTCCAGGAGGCACAAGGAGAGAGAGCGGGAGAGGGAGAGAGAGAGGGAGAAGGAGCGGTGGGTTTCTCGATAACTTCTGTACTCCTTTTCCTGCATGATCTCAATTTCTGCTTTTGACTCCGAGCAGGCTTTTTAGGATATTGCTATTAATATTGCAATATACAGTACTGTATGACTGTACTACCGTATTATACTGTACTTCTATTAGAGGATCAAATGAATGACTGATACTCCTGTAACATCAGACAGCTGCACGTTAAAAGTCTATTTTTGAAGAAGTTGTTGGTTTCCTTCCCTTCTAGGAGTGGCTATGAAAATGAGAGAATAATATATTCTTTTTTTCTTTTCTTTTTCTTTTTTTTTTTTTTTAACAGAAACATGCAATAAATATGTTGATACATATTGAGATTTAACAGTGAAAAAGAAAAAAGAATAATATTTCAGTTAGGTTTAAATGAATGTCCGAATGATGAGTCTTATATAGTAGGTAATAACATTTAAATGATGGGAAATTTATGGAATATAATAAAATAGAAAAAATAAATAATAATAAAAAAAAGAGAAGTCTGCAACAAGTAAACAGCACTGTACAGCGAGATTTTCTTTCATTAATTTGTATTTTCAGTAAGAAATGCATGTCACAGTGGTTGTTAGTAACATCAGTTAGACCAAAATCAATAAACCAGTGTTGCGTCTTTTAACGTACATTTGCAACCTAAAAGTAAACTCTACCTCCACGGCTTGTTTTTTTTTAGCAGTACTTGTGTGGTTTTTATTAACGCCTAGCCTGTTGAACATGCTGTACCTGAGAGAGTAGAAGTATAGTCAGCTTTGTAGACAGAAAGGAAGCGAGATGTAAAGCCTTTTTTCGAAGCAACAGGTGTGCATCATTCACTGCCTAAAAAAAAAAAAAAAAAGCAAAAAAGCAATTGCTTCCTCTTGGGACTCCACAAGGATGCTGCTGCTTGTTACAGACAAAGTTGAAATGCCTGACTAGTCTTTTTTAAAGTGTCTCCCAGAGGACCAGACCTTTCCTCATTCACTCTTTCCTCTTCTTTCCTCTCAGGGCATTTCCCAGTAAGCCCAGCAAGTTGTTCCTCTTTCTGTCTAATCATTAGTCTATATTTGAACAGGTAAAACAGAGTGTCTTGTTTTCGTTCTGCCACACGCCGGACTATTTGCATGCATCACGTCCTTCAGTACGGCTTTATAGCTAATGGACGCTATGATATTATCGATGGTCTTGCTTGCATAGTTAATGATTTTTAGCTTCCTAAGGGCACTCTAGTTAGAAACGCGAGAGAAACGTTTAAGCTTTAGGATGGAACTGAAGTTTTGTGATGACAGAATACTCCTAGCAACAAGTTATCTCAATTATTATTTTAAATAATCCTTATTTAATTTTAAAAAATAAGGTTTGATTTGATATACAGTATACTATAAATTATTTAATGCATTTAAATTTAATTAACGTTTATATTTAAATATTTTTTTTTCGATTTAATAATATATTATTTAATCATTTTATGCAATACCTTTTTATTATAAACTATATTATTTATTTTAAACTTTCAAGTAATCATTAAATTTTTATTAAATCATTTGATTTACTTTTATCACTAGCCAACCTAAATATTATAATATATCTTAAATATTATATATAAAAATATTTGTCACTAAAATAATTTATATTAGTTTTACATTTATTTTATTAATAATATTATTAATATATAATATAATATATTAATATTATTATACATTAATTTACATTAATTAAAATAGTTTATTTTGATATAAGCATTATCATCCTTATTAATTTCTTAACTTATTTATAAAAATAAATAATATGTTTTTAAACATTTTTATTTTAAAAATTTTGGTAATCATTCATTTGATGTAACTTTATTTAGCCACCCTAAATATTGAATAATAATTTTGAAACTAATAATAATTTATAATAGTTATGTAATATTTACATTTATATATTTTAAATAAGATTCACACTTTTAAATATTTTACAGGAAATAAATTGCATATTGTGATATGATATGATATGATATGATTATGATATGATATAAGCAAGATCCTATTTATTAATTTTATATATATTGTTTGTTTGTTTGTTTTCATGTCTATTTCCTAATGTACAGTATGTATTAGAAATGTTGATTTTAAAAAGAATTCACCTCAGTTGTTGTAAACATAATAAACCCATGTGGTCAGACTCACCTGGATACTGTAACACCAAGCTGAAGAACACGTCAGCGTGTTTGATGAGAATAAATGGCTCTTTAAGTGCCCTGTGTGATGGATTGGCTGTGATTGAGAGAGAAAACAGCTGGCCTGTTGCGGCTGATAGACGAAAAGCATTTCTTTGAGAAAGCTCGAGCCGCTGCGTGGCTCTGATTGAGGCCTGATTGCTCTGTAATTGCTAACAGTTTAAACATGACTGAACAACAGCGAGGCAGATAATTATTGCAGTTTTATGGGTGATGAACATTGCGGAGGGTGTGATTTATGATTAATTTCAGCAACTGGATGCTCTCTGGAACGACATCGAGTGCTGACCGCAGCCTCTGACCCTCTGCAGAGAGAGTCACCGCTTTGACTGCTCCCTTTCTCTATGCATCGCTCAAAATCCAAAAATATGAGCGTGTAATGAAGTGAGTCAACATGTTAGCCAGTTTCCTCTATTTCCAAGGCGGGGCTGCTGATTTTTTTCCCCCCTATTTCGTCATTTGCTCCTCTCATTAAACCGTGGAGTTTTTGTTTTCTCACACTGAACTGTATTTCCACACCTCCCTCTGCTCCTCTGCTCTTTCCTTTCTTGCCTTGACACAATCTTCTTAACCTTTTATTTTAATTCCTAATCACTTTACTTTTAATTATTTACTAAAATAATGTATAATATTTATCTTATATTTAAATATTTAAAAAATATATAATTCACAATTAATTCAATATTTTTACAGGAAGTAAAGTTCTATATATTGCAAAATAAGCAAAATCATGTTAATTAATTGATGATTTTATAATTATAATATATTATTTATTTGTTCATTTAATTTCTATTTTTCTATACTGAATATCAGTATTGGATATTTTTATTACATTTGTTTAAAAAACAATTTGAGAGGAACCTATTATTATTATTATTATTATTATTATTATTATTATGTTTTACAATAATTTTTTACATTGTCATCACATGTTTTTGGATATTGTATATCAGACTAAAGTAAAAAAAAACACTAGGTGATGAAAAGACAAAATATTTTATCTATTTTCCTCTCGCTATGCTTTCATGTGATATTTATTTGTTTATTTGTTTGCTTGTTTGCATTTATTAATATGAACTTGGTCACAGTGGCTTGTGGTTAGCACTTTTATGTCACACCTCAAGGGTTAGAGGTTTGAATCTCACTTCTAGTCTTGTGTCTGTGTGTGAAGTTTGCATGTTGTCCCTGTGCTTGGTGTGTTTCTCCAGTTTCCTTCCATAGTCTTCAAAAATGCAATGTAGGCTGATTAGTGTTTCCAAGTTGCATGATTGCGTGTACAATGCTTTGTGTTATACGTTCCCTGGGAAAGGCTTCAGGCCTCCCATGACCCTGCGCATGATAAACAGTAGATGCATGGATGGATAAATGGATCAATCCTGAATACTGGTAAAAACGTTGACTTATTAACATTATTATTGACTTATTAAACATTGGCTTCATTAAACCAAACAGTGACACGGCAGAATATTTTAAACCCTAGCCATCTCTCTCACACTCTGGCTCTTTTTCTCGCCCCACCCCCTCTACCCCATCACTTTGTGAGAAAGCCTTTATGATTAGCAGCCGGGTGTAATTAGAAGGACATAAACCCCTAATTCAGTAACACGTATACGAAGTCATGTACACAAACAAAGCCGGATCTCCTGTCACCCAGGGCACGTTATGACACCGTGAGTTATGAGTTATATTCATCCATGAACTCATAATGTACCATATATTTGGGAAAGTGTGGCTTATGGCAGGTTTATAACCTGGGAAAACACCAGCTCCATTCATCCAGATCAGGCGTCAGATCGGTGGGAGGCTGTGACGACCGACACATTTGGGATTAATGAGGGTCTGTATAGAGAAATAATGAAGTGCATGAACACATAACTTGAACATAAAGTGTACAATAAGACAGTTGATTAGTGAACCTCTGCCCGGACTCCAGACGTTCTGAGAGCTGTTAAAATGAATGTATATGGAGATGAAAAATATAGTGGCTATATTCTTGGATTTTTGAATATATACTGATTGTTCAGAAGGTTTTGATTAATTTTCACAATTTTAAACCAAATTAGGACAAACGTATTGTCACAGTCAGGTCAGGCTCTGAACTCAGTCAGATATGCTACCTCACGGACGCATATATCCTCTCTCACTCCCCGAAAGGAAAGCTATGGAGGAGTACATTTCCGAGGCCATTCAACAGGGTTATATTCGCCCTTCTACTTCCCCAGCCGCCTCCAGCTTCTTCTTTGTGGCCAAGAAAGGGGGTGGTTTGAGGCCCTGCATAGACTTCCGTAAGCTGAATCAAGCTACCATCAAGTTCCGCTATCCCTTACCCTTGGACCCAGCGGCATTAGAGTGTCTCCACGGGGCCAAACACTTCACAAAACTCGACCTCCGGAGTGCCTACAACTTGATTCGAATTAGAAAAGGGGACGAATGGAAGACTGCATTTGTGACACCGACCGGCCATTACGAGTACCGGGTGATGCCTTATGGGCTGGTTAACGCCCCCGCAGTCTTCCAAAATTTCATGCATGAGGTCCTTCGAGAGTTCCTTCACAGGTTTGTCATAGTATATATAGATGACATCCTAATCTTTTCAAGGTCAGAGGCTGAACATTACCGGCACGTCACCATAGTACTCACCAAACTATGGGGGTTTCAATTATTCCTGACGGCTGAGAAATGTGCTTTCCATCAATCATCCGTCCAATTTCTCGGCTATATTATTGATCAAGAGGGAGTTAAAATGGATGAAGGAAAGTTGTTGACCATTATCAACTGGCCCAAACCCACAACCATAAAGGAACTACAACGATTTTTGGGCTTCGCCAACTTTTATAGGAGGTTCATAGAGAATTACAGCACCACAGCAAGCTCCTTAACCTCTTTACTCCGGGGAAAGCCGAAATCATTGCAATGGAACCCTGAGGCTACCTCCGCGTTTCAATGGTTAAAGCAAGCCTTTGTGTCGGCACCTATTCTTGTTCATCCCAATCCTGAAAGCCCCTTTGTAGTGGAAGTGGACGCTTCAATGACTGGAGTGGGGGCCATTTTATCTCAACCACAGGGGGAACCGACCACTCTCCACCCATGCGGCTCCTTCTCGAGAAAGTTCAGCTTGGCTGAGAAAAATTACAATATTGGAGACCGTGAGCTACTCGCCATCAAGATGGCATTGGAAGAATGGAGACATTGGCTGGAGGGAGCTGCTCACCCATTTCTAGTACTAACAGACCACAAAAATTTACAATATCTGAGGGAAGCGAAAAGGCTCAATCCACGACAGGCAAGGTGGACCATGTTCTTTACCCGTTTTAATTTTAAAATATCCTATCTACCGGGTACAAAAAACACCACGGCCGACACCCTCTCAAGATTGCATGCACCCAGTGACTCCACAGAGGAACCCGTGTCAGTCCTTCCAGAGGAGATCTTTGTCAGTCCCATCGAATGGCAATCCCCGTCGTCCATTTCCGAGCCTGCTCCAGCTACGCCCCCAGACTGTCCACCGCACCGCCGATTTGTTCTAGAGAATGATCGAACTCCTCTCATTCATTCAATTCACTGCTCTCTGGGCTCTGGACACCCTGGGATCGATAGCACACTTTCACTAGTACAGGCCCGCTTCTGGTGGCCCAATATGGAGAGAGACGTGAGGAGGTACGTCAAGGGATGTCCCAAGTGTGCCATGTTAAAATAACCCCGACACTTACCAGCGAGAAAGGTCATGCCTCTGCCTCAACGTCCCTGGTCACATCTGGGGGTAGACTTCCTCACGGATCTACCCGAGTCAGAGGGACGAACCTGTGTTCTAGTAATAGTTGACAGATTCTCGAAGGGATGTCGTCTGATCCCTCTTCGGGATCTACCAACGGCTATGGAAACAGCCGAACTGCTCTTCAATGATGTTTTCCGATACTACGGGATACCAGAGGATATCGTCTCGGATCGAGGTCCCCAGTTTATATCCAGAGTCTGGCGAGCGTTCTTTCGTCTCCTTGGGGTCACAGTAAGTCTATCTTCAGGATACCATCCGCAAACAAACAGGCAGACGGAACGGAAGATTCAGGAGATCAGCCGATTTCTCTGTACGTTCTGTCATAATCACCAGGACTCCTGGAACCAGTTTCTGGGCTGGGCCGAGTATGCCCAGAACCCCCTTCGCCTACCTACCATGGGTCTCACTCCCTTTCAGTGCATCCTGGGTTACCAACCACCATTATTCCCCTGGAATGGGGAACCGTCTGATCTCCCGGCGGTTGATTTCTGGTTCAGGGAAAGTGAGAGGATCTGGGAAGAGGCACATCACCATCTGCAGAGAGCTGTGCGTAGGCACAAATCTAACGCTGATCGCTATAGATCCACCGCTCCTATCTACCACCCAGGAGATAAGGTATGGCTTTCAACTAGAGACCTGCGCCTACGACAGTCCTGCAAAAAGCTTAACCCTAGGTATGTCGGTCCCTTCAAGATCTTGGAACAAATCAATCGGGTAACGTACAGATTACAACTTCCCTCACACTACCGTATTCACCCAACCTTTCACGTATCGCTATTAAAACCATATCATGAACCTGTCATTTCCCCCACGGAGCCTGACCTTGAAGAGGAAGCGACCCCCTCCTCCACGGACGAAGGCGCCATCTACCAGGTCAGGCACATCCTGAATTCCCGACGCCGAGATGGTCGGCTAGAATATCTGGTAAACTGGGAAGGATACAGTTCTGAGGAAAGATCCTGGGTGCCTCGGGACGACATCCTTGACCCTACACTATTGGACGAGTTTCACAACTCACATCCTGATCGCCCAGCACCCAGAGGACGGGGTAGACCACCACGGCGTCCGAGAGGTCGACCCTCAGGAGCGGGTCGTGGAGGAGGGGGTAATGTCACAGTCAGGTCAGGCTCTGAACTCAGTCAGACACCGCGCCCTTTATCTCCGGAGTTCTAATCACCTTCACCTGTCTCCAATCAGCTGCAATCCTCAGTCAGTGTCCAGGCTCGTAGATACGAATGTGGACACAACCGCCATCTTCAAGTAAGAAGATTCTCTTTAAATGTCTAAATTACCTTTGCTCTTGTTCCCAGAAAATACTCCAGTCACCCTCTCCCGGACTCCAGCCGCGGTATCGCCGCGGAGCGCGAAATTCCTCCTCTCCGTGTCTCCTCAGTTCGGGCGCCTCGTCTCCCCTCTTCTCGCAGCAAGAAGAAAAGTGATCCTTTATTCTGAAAATCCTCCATTAATACACCATCATTCAGTACCACTTATCACCAGTGCTCTATTCTGTGTGTCTCAGAACCGAAATAAAATCACTCATCCTGTTACTAACCATCTTGTGGAGTCCGTCTTTGTTACACGTATGTAATCACTGAGTTTTCTGTAAGGAGGTGTTTTTCTAACATTAATGAAAGGAGTCTCCAATGTCAGCACTTTGGAATATTCCAAGTTAAAACTGTAACTTTAAATTTCTTTATATCTTCTGGAAAGAAGAGTTTACACTTATATACCTTGTTTTTTTTCTTAATAAAAGTAAAAAAAAAGATTATCAATAATAATAATAATAATAATAATAACTTATTATTATTATTATTATTATTATTATTATTATTATTATTATTATTATATAATAGCTGCTATAACATAAGCGATATATTCATAAGTGTTCCACAACATTCAATGTACTGTAGCTCCAATGGTGTGTCAAATGAGAACATTAAAAGTAAGTAAGTTACAATCCCCTTTTCATTTGCTACACTAAATTTATACTATTTGAAATAACCAATGCAAAAGAGTTTTTTTTGTTTTGTTTTGCTGCCTTAACCTTTGATTACAGCACACAAAATGGTGTCAGGTTCATATGTGAAAATGATTCCTCATGTCCCCAGAGTCCTTGAATATGCTCCGTGCCATCAGAGAAGAAAAACTCCATAGATGTGATAATCTGGTCATTCAGTACGTTCAGGTCGTCAGACTTAATTTTATTGCCGTATACAGTAACATTGCTGAGTCTAGACCCGAGCAACTGAAGCAACCCCAGATCATAACACTGCCTCCAGAGGCTTGTACAGTGGACACTATGCATGATGGGTGCATCGCTTCATGCGCTTCCCTTCCTAGCCGCATCAGACTACAAAGGCTCCAAAGTCTTTTATTTATGCTCCCTAGCAAACTGAAGTCGTGTTTTTTTTTCTTTCTTCAGATGAAGCTTACTAACATGCGGTTTTCTTATGGACAGACAGCTCTTTAGCTCCAATCCTATAAGATCTCATTACATTTTGTTTGTGTATGGTGAAATGCTCTTACTTTCACTATTAAACATAGCTCTGATATTTTCTTTTTTGTTTGTTTTTTACAATGTGACTTCACTGAGCGTTTAAGTGATCTGATTTCATGATTTTCAGCAATATAATTCTAGGGTTTAATAATGCATTGGACAGTTCTTAAGCCAGTTGCAGACACTGTACAGTAAATCTCCTTAGTTGTTTTCTTTGCTTGATGCAGGATGATCATTCGACCCTCATAAAATATCCACTTTTTTCATGTAAAATTAATTTAAATACTACATAAATTAATAAATACTTTGAATATATATTTAATTAATTTAAATACTTCTTGACCTATCTTGAGCAAAAGAATGACACAAGTAGCGATAAGAATCCGCAGCACGGGTGCACAGGTGTGTGTATTCTATAAGAGGAATAGAAACACAGCTAGGAGTGGGTCATGTGACTGCCCAGTCCATTTTAATTGATTGGTATTAAATGTGACATGTCCAGTGGGGGGTCATTTTTTGTTGAAGCCAGACAGATTTTGTCATGTTGCCTGGATACGACACTATACTGTAGATCGAACGGTTGTGGCTCAACACTGTTTGCGAATACTTTGACCTTGAACTTGACATTAAATGTATTACCTGATCTTTATTTGAGATCTTGGAGTAAATGTAGAGTGCTTCCTGCTTGATACGATGTCCAGCATATCTGTTGAGTTATCGCAGTGTGTGTGTGTGTGTGTGTGTGTGTGCCACTAAATACACAGAATGACACAGCGCTGTTTCTTTAAAAAGCACCTTGCACTGTTTTATTGGGTTATCCATCCTTCTGGCTTCCACTGTAGTCCTGTATCATGTATTTACTCAGGGCTATTCTGCTTGTTACACAATGAAAGGCTGTCTATTCACCAGTATTTGATATAAGCCTGTATATTCAGCTGCATGAAGCAGACCTGTGTGCTCTGTGATTTGCTCTACATCGAGGCCTGACGTAACCGTTTCCTGCCTAACCCCACATTTGTCTATTGAACTCTGGCTGGCATTGGCTCACCGATTAAGTACGAGCACCGGATGAGCTGCTTTTGTCTCTATAACAAGTGCCGCACTGCCAGAGCCACCTATTTACAGAGTGACAGAATGTGGCTTTCTCAAGCTATTTTTAGAGCGCACTGCCCCCCCCCCCCCCCACCCCTCTTCGTCCTTTTTGTCTCTGTTTTCTGTACACTAAATCCTACGGGCTGCCCTTCATCTCCGCTTACAGACTGCGTTGTAAAGGAAGTGCACATTGCACCCAAAAGTTACAGGCAAGCCATCAATATTCATAGTGCATTTTATATTATTTACAGGTACACTCACTTTAGGCTGTCTGAGGATACAGGGAAATGCATCGACTTGTGTGTGGGATTATGTAGCTAATAAAAGGGACAAATGCAGTAAGGCGATTATATATCTTTTTTAAATAAAGGAAGATTAGATCTAAAACTGTCGTACAGAAATGTACGACAATTGTCCAGGTAACTGCTGAGTTAATAAGGATTTACACTCTAGGGGGGATGCTTTATAATAAAAAAAATTAAATAAAAAATCAGTGTTTTATTACACTAGGTGTTACTGTTATCTCTCTGCATGCAACTTTATTCAAAGTTCAAATAAAACAGAAAGAAGAAAATGCAGTTTGTTACGCTACAAATAATAATAATAAAAACAATACCAAAAAAATAAATATATAAATAAAATAATAACAATTAATTAATTAATTAATTATATTATTATTATTATTATTATTATTATTATTATTATTATATTTTACAATATTTTACAAAATATTTGTATATAAAAGTTTTTTAAATAATTATTATACATGGATAAATCACAAAACGCAAACTCCAGTATGAAAATGACTTCTCCAAGCTGAAAGTTAGACCTTTGACACAAGAACTTCATTACATAACTGATACATTCAGAAAATTTAAACACATCAGTGAGTAATATAATAATTGTTAAATTCCATTGATGCATTACTGTAAAACCATCACATTACAATAAACTGTGATTACCATCTGCAAACACACTTAGAGAAACATAATCAAGATCTTCTACCCAATCAGATTTGAGAATTTAACTAATAAGATGGAATTGTTTGATGGAATAAATATAGAGTATGAGGAAGATTTTCATTTCCAGTTTGCTCCTTTAAGAAGGATGTCGAGCTTAAAGCAAACTTATGAGCAGCTCATGAAGCGTATATATCAACAGGTCCCATATGGGTGCTGAAGCTCAGATATGGATTGAAGTTTCCTCACCAGCCACTGAGTCTACGGCAAAATCAATATGTTCCATTCAGAAGCCGCGGAGCCGAGACGAGACGCGGCGGTTTAGGATTTAATAGCCTTTTGTAGGAGTCGAATGAGAATCTAAAATAACAAAAATAATTTTAAAAAATCTGCGCACTAGACACTTGTGTAACCACAAAGGTTAGAATAACATAGCAGATAGATAGATGGAGTGTGTAATGTGACACTGAAGATGAGGTCAATAGGGTGTAATGGTAGTCCAGTATAACACTACACTACAGCGAAGGGACTTTAAAATCGTTACTCCATTAACCCGATGGTGTAAAATACTGTATAATAACTAATGATGTCATGAAGCAAGTTTTTTTTTAATGCTAAAAATAAAAAAAATTAAAATAAATATCAAACACATCAGGTAGAAAGGGGAGAAAATAAATGAAAAATAGTGCTGTTGAGCACAAATACCGTATATGAGCAAGTTGTCTGCCAACATTTAATATCTAGATCAGAATTGCAAATTTTACAAATTTTTCTTAAACAATAGGTGAATTAGTAAATGATCATTCATTATTAGTGATGATGATAACAAAACTTTCTCTCTCAGATTATTGAAGTTTTATTTAACCGCACAATTCCAACAAATTTGTTATGCAAGAAAGTTTAACATAGCACAACATTTTTCAATAATAGCAATAATAATAATAATAATAATAATAATTAAAAACATGAAGCTATTGAAAAAATACTGATCATGATTCTGTCCTTATTAAAAAAAAACAAAAAAAAAAACAAGACCACTAAAATACAACGTTCAATACATTAATATGTTCATTTTTTTTTTTTTTTTACATTTTTAAATATTTTACATCACCTGAACTGCAGATGTGCCTTTATGTGGCGTTCAAGTCAATAGATATGTCAGCTACAGAGGAATATTGTGCAAAACAAACATTTTACTCATTTTACTCAGTTCTATTCTTAGCAATAATTCAACGATTGATGATTTTCTTCCTGGTCAATGTTTTATGATAAGAGATGTACAGACCATCTACACTTATGTGGCTGAACAGAAAAAAAAGATCAATTTTTCTATTTTTATTATTATTATTTAACAAAAAACATTCTTATTACACTAAGTGCCTGGTGGGTTTCCCCTGGATACTTCGGTTTTCTCCCACAGTCCAAAGATAGGCAGATTAGGTTAACTGGTGTTCCCAAATTGCCCGTAGTGTTTGTGTGTGTGTGTACTCACACTTTGTGCCTAAATCCTCCTGGACATGTCCCCCATGTCCCCTAACCCTGTATACAGGAATGAAAGAGTCTCAGTAACAGACAAAGATTTTCGGAAAGACTGTTTAGTTTTAATTTGTTAAAATATTTATTAAGCACTGTTTAACTCTTTGTAGATTATTTTCTGATAACAGCATACCACAAAAGGCTCCAAATCAAGGCAGACGAGGTGTAACTACACTATTTCTATATTTAATTCAGGGCAGAATTTAAGTTTTTGTTTACCCTTTTAAAAAGTTATAAATTGCGATATGCCCAAAGCTATGTTTAAAAAAGCTTTTGCATTTTTTTTTTACTTTAACCTTCACACTGGATGACTAGATTTACTCTGTCAGTCCAGTTGGAGTGATCTGCAGTCCTGTTGTACCCCGACACCACTGTGTGTACCGTCTACGTTAATGCCTGTGTGCATGTGTTTGGTGTGAAAACAAAAAAGGCAATTCACACTTACCAAAGTCCGCCATCACACGCAGCCTGAGGAGGAGTGGTTGCCATGGTACCAATGCTTGCTTTTCCATTGGACGCTGGCTGTTGAATGGCTTTACTAATTGAAGTATTGATTAGTTGTTTAATCCGGAGGGCAGGTGCACATGTTAGCTTTGTTTTTACTGTTGCTTTTTAACTGGATTTAAACAAAGAAAGTTATGCATGGGCAAAACCCTCGGACTAAACCTGTACATGAACAACATAAATATATCCAGTATACCAAAATCTCCAAGATGACCTACAGACCCAATGTACTGAATATGCTTCTTTTATTAAAGCTGGACGGTGTGTTCTACAATCCTTAAAAACAAACAAACAAAAAAAAAACTGTTTAAAAATTCATTGCCAATGGCAGTCCTGTGCACGATGAGCTCATGTGTAATCTCTGACTGCATCTGTACTTAGAACTGTTCTTATTTTAATACAGAGTTCTAGTTAAACTAGTTTTACCGGTATTCATATTGCATGCTTGGTTCAAAATGTGCTCCCTTCTGTTTAATATGTTGAATAATATCAGCACAAACTTCATTCATTATAATATTTGACTTTTTTACATAGGCATTTGTGATTTTTATTATTATTATTATTATTATTATTATTATTATCTCCTTATTAGAAATAAACCACATATCAGGAGTGGCAGTGAGGATGTAAGGGCAGGACATGCCAAGTCCAGCAAAATAAAAAAAAAAATCATGATTAATAAGTTGGCACCAGTTGGAACAGGATGTGCAATACTGTATGTTGTTTTGTTGAAAGCCATTTTGGTACCCTCTGGACTTTTGGAGTATTCATTTGGAGTTTCCCATAGGTCAACCTTGCAGTTTCGGGAACATAGGCAAATAAATTAATAAACTATAATACTAGACAACTGGTGGTCAATGATCAGTGATTACAGCAATATCACATATGGTGAATTGCTTTTATACAACAATTCCATAAACACTATTTCATATCAACAGATTAAGATTTGGTTGTACTGTATATTTAACCAGTTATTTTTCCCGACCTAGAGTGGCTACACATATCCTTCTGTGACTGCTGGAGCTGGCAGCTAGCAGTAAGCACCGGTTAGTGTAATTAGCAGGGGTGAAAATAGTTTTAAAGGAGAATAAACCATGAACGGTCATGAGAAACGTACAAAATATGTTTCATATTTCCACATATTCCATATTCTTGTTCCACACACCAAGCAGTGCACTTGATCAGTTGTTAGAGAGGTATTTGGGATTCAGCCTTGCTAGGATTCCAATTCAAACACATTTGACATCCTGCTTACAGAATCCTCAATATAATAAATAAACATACTGTATACAGTATACAGATATGGTACAGAATAGAGTGTACTGTGTTTTGATACATTTACATCTAAACAATTTTTTTGTACTATTTCCCTTGTGTCTGTTGGTGTGCTTCGCGTGAGGTCTGTGTCTAATGGAGTCGCTGTCATATTATATTGGTCCTTATCATTGCCTCGAATCACTGCAAAGTGCACCATAAAACATCCTCAGAGTGCAATTGGTCTTGCGAAAGAGTGCGTGCAGTGATGGCGTGATAGCGTGATGCACAGCAACATGTGTTGTCCCCGTGTTCCTTTCATCCTCCCATGGTTGTAACAATGCTTAAATAGACCACAGCAAGGGAAAAACGCACACAACCGTTTTTAGCTCTGTAGACGCGTGACCTTGCTCACCCTAGTTGAGTTGCTTCTGCCAGTGGTGATTGTTCTCTTTACTCATCAGGGAACCAGTGTGGAAAATGTTTTAAGAGCACTCTCTATTGATGTCTTCCCTTTAGGTGCTTTGTCAGTAATTAAACTCCTTTTAATTCCTGTATAAAGCCAGAACAATTAGTGTAGACATACAGTATGTGGTTTTTATATTGTTATTAAGGATGTTTCTTGTTTGCGGAGCCTTTTGGGATTCTTAGGAAAGTTTTATATTTATTTGTTGAAAGTAATTAGTCAATATACTAGAATAATATTTTCAACAAGTTGTTTTTTCTCTTCCATATTTTCAGATATTATATATATATATATATATATATATATATATATATATATATATATATATATATATATATATATATATATTTATACATACATACATATATATACATATTCATACATACATATATACAAATACAGTATGTATGTATATATGTATATACTCTATGTATGTATAGGGGTTGGACAATCCCCGGCCAATTTAGTGTTGGAGGTTTCATGGCTAAATTTTACCAGCTGGGTGAATTAAATGTGCACCTCAACTCTCCTGTTTCCACCAAAACTGTTCATCAGGAGCTCCACAGGGTCGATGTACATGGCTGGGCTGCTATAGCCAAACCTTTGGTCACTCGTGCCGATGCCGAACGTCGGTTTCAATGGTGACAGGAGCGAAACTCTTGGGCTGTGGACAAGGTGAAACATGTTGAGGTGAAACATTGTTCTTTGAAGCGTACCACCCAGACTGTTGCATGCCCAGAGTGAACCATGGGGGAGGATCAGTGATGGTTTGGGCTGCAGTATCATGGCATTGCCTACTGTAGGCCCAATACTTGTGCTATATGGACGCGTCACTGCCAAGGACTAGAGAACCATTCTGGAGGACCATGTGCACCCAACGGCTCAAACATTGTATCCTGAAGGCCGTGCCGTCCTTCTGCTCACATGTACTAATAACTAAATTATAAAATGTTTTTTTTTTTTTTTGCTAAACATGGTGAAATATATAGATGCTTAGATGATTAAAAAATATTTTATATTTTGTAAATAAATTCACCAGGTGAACTAATCTCATGCTTTAAGCCACTTTCAGACTTAAAGAAATAAAAGACAGAGCACACAGCAGTTTGTACTATAATCTTGCTACCCATTGTACAGCTGGCCGAGTGAGTAACGTCACAGTTGGCAAACGTTAAATCGTTCATGTCAATGGGAGAAATAATTGATGAAAAATGGCAATAACAAAAGTACAACAGCGGTGACTGCAAATATTACACAAGCACTACACATCTGATCCGATCCAAGATGCCGGAGTTGTAGCTGTGTCGATGTGCCAAAAGTGCTATGAACAGAGACAATGCCAAAATAAAAAATAAAAAAATCATCATAAAAAGGATGAATCTTACAAGAACAGGTTAAACAAAATAACAATAGTGACTGCGTGTTATATTTTTTCGAACACAGATTAGGATGTGTACCTAAATAGTTATAGTAGAACACAGAAGCTGTACTTAGAAACCATTTACAGTAATATAGTAACGTGTGGTACAAATATTAGTGACTCACAAAATATGATACTAGTATTACAGAAGTGTTATGCTATTTAAATATATCACGTTTATTGAATTCATGGATCTGCAATGACATTGTATCCACACACATGTACTTCAAAATGGAGTTGCATCTATAACATCTTCCTCTCTTATTGGAAGGCTGTCCATAAAATTTCTGTAGGAGTGTTTCTGTAGGAATTCATCCCCATTCGTTCTGTAGAGCGTTTATGAGGTCAGGCACTGATGTTGGATGAGAAGGCCTGGATCGCAATCTCCGCTCCAGTTCATCCCAAAGCTGCTGGATGGGGTTGAGGTCAATCAGGGCTCTGTATTAGGGCCAGTCAAGTTCTTCCACACTGAACTCATCAAACCATGTTTTTATAGTCCTTGCTTTGTGCACTGGGACTCAGTGATGTTGGAATTATAAAGGGCCTTCACCAAACTGTTGCCACAAATTTAGAAGCATTCAGTAGCATTGTCCAAGATGTCTTGGTATGCTAAAGCATTAAGATAGGGATAAGTTTGTTTATATAGTATAGTGATGGGTTAAGAGGTACGGACAGGGCTGCTGTAAACAAAAAGAGCACGCTTTCTGAAAAACGGTATAGATCTCCAAAAACGTTAAGCTAGCATACTCCCTCTTGCAGTGTGGAGATTTAAATAAAATAACAAAATGATCACATCTGATTGTTTTCTTTTTCTGATCATTGGTAGCCTGCCACCATGTAGTCGGGCTCCTTGCATAACAAGTTTATAAACAGTTGTAAACAGTTGTGGAATTGTCGTCTTTTTTTTATTATTTTTTTTAAAGTGGTGATAAACCACGATATTTGATATTTGTAATTCACATAAAGTATATACTGTAACACATATTACACCCATTATACAGTATATACTGTATACTGTATAATGGGTGTAATGCATAAAATAATATTTGATATGGATATATTTGTTTGTCATGTACTGTAGGTATCGTCATGTGCTTGTCTTTGCTTGTTTCCATGACTTTCTGTTTTTTGTGCATGTACGTTACCCGTCAGTTTTGTGTTAAGCTTTTAAATAGTTTGATAAATACCCTGATCACTCAATATAACAGACTAGTTATGCACCTTAACCTTTTTGCCTAAGCCTTGCATTTCAGGGGTTAGAGTATGTAGTGCTCTACTTCCTGGTCATGAGGAACAGCTCATCTGTTTTTTTTTTTGTTTTTTTTGTTTTTTTATTTTGTTCATACAGTAGATTGCTCTTGTACTGTATAATGCTCCCGTCTCCTGCTTGGAACTTCGACACTGAGTTGTGAAATTCCCTAAAATAGACACCACGCTACATTTACTCGTGCGTGTCCTTCCTCGAACCGCACGGTACAAAATAAACCGTGGGCTGCTTTTCGTAGGAACTCTAAAGACACCATGTACATAATGACCCATTAAGGCTGTTTATAGTGGAGGCTGGCTGGGAACCAAATTCCTCTCTAGAAATAGCTGGATGTTAGCATGGAAGCCCTGCGAAATGGCCCCTGTGACCCTAACCAAACACTAACAAGAACCAAAGAATCAAGCACGTACTTTACAATGATAATACCTTTTTATTATTTTTTTTTTTCTCACCAATTTACCGTTCATGCTGAGTCATCAGATTCCTGTCGTTTTCTGACACTTGGGAAAAATGGCATTAATGCTTCCCGTAATGCCATGCTGTTACAATAATGATAAGGGACTGCCTGAGCATGTGGATTATCAGTTTATTGTAGTATGTGGTGTGTTGACAGTGACAGTAATCCATTAAGAGCAAGATTATGAAGCGCGGATGATGGATGAGCCACGGGCTTTGGGATTAATACGGGCTTGGCAAAATGACAGAGCAAAAACCGTTGAGGAAAAAGTGTACAAACCATCCAGCCAGCCGATATATACGTATGAGAAGACAGGCATTTTTGCATCTTTATTTTTTGCCGGCGCGCTGTTCTGTCCATTAGGAATGGAAGGAATTAAGTCCATTAAGATGTTAGTCCATTAGTCGGGAGCTTTAATTGTTGCGACTGGAGTTCATTATCGGATTTCAGAACAGACACTTATCACGACTGATACAACATCATAATTAAAATTTAATTAGTAAATCAGTACTTTTACTTCCTTCTTAATATCTTCGCTTTTTTTTTTTTTTTTTTTTTTTTACCCTGCTGGCGTCCTCTCGCTCTTTCACCGTGTGATGTCTTTGCTACACGGTGTCTGAAACGTCTCCCTCAATACCTCGGCCTCTCCAAAGTATAATCAATACAGTAGACGCAGAGACACTGAGCCGGAACATTAGGCAAGCATAATTGCTCCGCAAATGGGGATGCTATTGAATCATGTCTAATTAAAGAATCAGATCCACAACAGCATGTTGAATCTGAAATGAGACGGGGCGTGCGGTGGGTTGCTGCAAAATGATTGTGCGATCATGATTTATTCCATCCGACACGTTATTGAAAGTTGACGAAGCACGGCGTAGCGCTTTTTATTCCTTGCCGATTACATAATCATGATGCTCGATGAAGTGAATGCTCACCCTATTAAAAGGAGAGAGCCCTGGAGATACGCCCGTCAAGCAGAACATTAAAGTGTTAAAACATTAAGACCGACATTGTGAAGCCTCGGACTTGGACGCACAGGTTCAGGAGGTTCTCGGAATATTCCAAAATAACTGTGTATTCCCTCCCTGGCTGTTTGGGGAAACTTGTTGATGTCACCGGTGATTACATTGAAATGTAAAGATGTGCTTTTTATTTTCCTTATGTAATAACGTACAGGCAAAATTAGTTGCAATAAATTTGTATTCGAATTATTGCCTTTATTTTTATATATACTTTAATGCATAGTTACTTTTCACCCACCCTGTATATAATTGATAATCAGATTTAATGTTATGTTGGCACAATGGCTCCAGGTCTAGGGTTCGATTCCCAGCTCGGGGTCTGTGTGCATGGAGTTTGCATGTTCTCCGTGTGCTTGGTGGGTTTCCTCCGAGTTCCCCAGTTTCCTCCCACAGTCCAAAGACATGCAGATTAGACTAAGCGGCGTCCCCCAGATTGTCCATAGTGTGCGAATGTTGACTGCATGTCCTACCACGGTTATAATAATGGAAATATTATTATATTATATATTATTTCTCACTCTGTATTCTCATAAAATGTTATCACCGAAGACCTACAGTAGGACATGAGTAAACTTACTCGACGCCCAGCTTCTCCTGGTTGCCGCTGTTGGACCCATGAGCAAGTCCTCTTGGTCCTTGGACACTTTTCCCTGTTGGGCCCCGAGCTGTGGTGCACTTGGTGCTCTGGTCTGGGCTTTTCTGTGGGATCGGACCAACCCGGCTTGTCTTTGTTCCCCATGCCCATGATCCTATATAGTTGGTGGACAATGTAAAGTTGTTAATGATATAGCTGATTGGTGTATTAATTAACACTTTCTGACCGATCAAAATTGAGAATTTGGCTCAGGAATAAGAAAAAACATTAACCACAATATCCCTCTATCCCTCTGTATCCCCCAGTCTCTCCTATGTCTTAGGAGAGACTGGACATATTCTATAGTAAATAGTCAAAAATGATTAAGACTATGCTACCATTATTGGACCATTTTTCTATTGCTCATTAGTTAATTAGACTAATTTAAAATCTGTTTAATGACTGATCAGATTGATGTATTTCACAGTCAGATATGTATTTCTAGCCGTAGTCAGGAAAACAGGCTTTAAAAACAGCTCGGATTTCATAAAGAATTCATCACGACATTCATCAGAAGGAGATTATTTGGTGAAGTTGCCGGTAATACAATTGTATCCCTCAATAAGCCCGTGTCTGTGTGTGTCTGGTCTCGTTTTAATAGTTTCTGTATGATCCGCAGACCTTCTGTCTCACTCCTTCTTCTTCTTCTTCTTCTTCTTCTTCCTTCCTTCCTCTTATTTCCATGCATGACTCACTCTCTCTTTATTCTTTATCTCCCCTTTTTTGTTTTTCTTTGTCATCCTGCGTCCGCTCGTCCCCTCGTCCCCTCTGGTCTCAAAGTGAGACCATGACGCAGACTGTCTAATTACCACAGAAGCAGACACAAGGACAGTCGCACTGCAGCAAACACACACACACACACACACACACACACACACACACACACACACACACACACACACACACACACATGCACATTTGTAGTCGACACTTTCACATGCCAGTGTGTAGAGTATAGTGTGTTGTGTTTTCATGAAAAATAAACCCTTACTGTATATTGCTTGATATTTGTAATGCATTCGAGGAAAGAAAGGCGAAGCTGGAATAACATCGTGTACAAACCTCCGTGCTTCCAATCATGGACATCTTCCATTATTTTGGTCATTTGAAACTGTAACTTTAATACCAAATTGTACATTGGTTGCTGTATAATCAAATACATTCTGTAGTGTATGTATATGTATGTATGTATGTGTATATATATATATATATATATATATATATATATATATATATATATATATATATATATATAGGTGCTATTTGAACCTATTTATCATAATGTCAATTTTTAACCTGCAAACAGATTCCACCTTTTTATTTCTCTATATAATCTCCTGCTACACTAATGCACTTATCCCAGTATTTCACTAGTGCTTGGACACCATCATGGTAAGAAGGTTTCTCAGTATTCTAATGACATGATCTGACTGCCTGCTTCACATCTGAAACACTGGCCTCCCAGGAACTCCTTTAATGGCCCAAACATATATATATATATATATAGGCGTCATGCCCCATATATATATGGGGCATGACTCCTATCCCAGGAGGACTTAGGGCAAGAGGCGGTGCAATCCATCACAGGGCGCGTACACACACACACACACACACACACACACACACTACGGGCAATTTGGTAACGCCTATTAGGCTAATCTGCATGTTTATGGACTGTGAGAGGAAACCGGAGTACCCAGCGGAAACCCACCAAGCACAGGGAGAACATGCAAACTCCATGCACACAGAGACGGGAATCGAGCCCAGACCCTGCTGGTGCAAGGAGACAGTGCTAACCACTACAACACCGTGCCGAACAAATGCATCTCAAAGGCATTTTTGATCTTGTCAATCAAAGCACATTTAAAGGTGGCCTGGGATGCATAGGATCACATCACATTCGTAGAATGAATTCCAATGTATCAAATACAGCAACAATACTGTAGACCACCTGCGTAACCGAGCGCCTCTTTGGATAATATTTTACAGTTATAAGACTGTCTGGAAATCACACCGAAAGGTAGAGATCTCCACCAACAGGCAAATGGACAACGGCGACACGCTAACATTAAAGGCCAAAGCAGTTGCTTTTCTTAGCTGTCGTAGCTAGTTTTATTTGCTTAACTGTTAAGATTTCCCATGTTGTCTGATTTTTGGCAAATAAATCCAAATACAGGCGTGTTTGTTTATATAAATCTCATCTCTCGCGGTACTCCGGTCTTTTAAAATGTTACATTTTAAAATTCTTATTAACATTTGAACTCACTAGTGTTTATAGCTAACACATAGTTTGTTCAGCTCTACAGCAGTTCCCTTGTGTTGGGATTTAACTCACTTGTTACTGGACGCCGAGGGGAAATCTTTGGCACACAATAGCTACAGAAGCTGCTTTTTGGACTGAGTCCATCTGAATTTTCCCGAGCTGTTTCAGGATTCTGGCCACATATGAGGGAAATAAACTGTGAAGAGTAGGACGTCTCCATGGCAATTTATTTCTCTCCACATGCACATTAGGCTCCATTGAGTCAAATCATATCCAGGTCACCGGCACATGACCGTCCAGATCCTCCAGGGGCATGAATGCCAACTTTGCTGTGTCACCGCATTCGTTTTGGCAGTGAAAGCTTGATCAAGTCTGCGGTCCAGTAATTCAATAAAGTTCAATTGTTTCTGTGAGCCGATGTCCGGGATTTATGGTAATAATATACGGAATGCTCTAATAATAGTTTCTTATTAGTTTACTGTTGGTTGAGTTTCTGCAGACTCTTATTTGTGTAACCGTGTTACGTTTCGTTAACAGTTGTGCCGTGCCATGTATTTATAAATAAAGAATATAGACTGATTTGTGTGAGATTTCAGTTTTCATTTCAGTCATGTTTTTATGACTCTCGCAAGTGTGTGATTTGAGAGCGTAATGGTGTATAACTTCAGGCTTGAGACGCTGAATGAGGTCTCCCATTTCCTGTTAATGGGAACATGAGTGGGTCTAATTTTAAACTTTGGGTCACCCATCTCATGCTCGTCTTTGGCTAAGTGAAGTGCCTTTCATGCATGATCGTGTTCCTGTGAGAAACTATAATACCTTCTATCTTCTATCTCACTGGAGGGGTAAATGCATGTAATTCTAATAATATATTCAATAACATATTAATTTTATTAATAACAATAAAAAAAGACTTTGTTAAGAATGCATGAGGCTCAATTTACAGTATGCAGTTTAAGAGAGAGAGAGAGAGAGAGAGAGAGAGAGAATGACAACACCTTGTATGAAGGTCATATTTATAGTAAAATATGGAAACATCCATATACTGTATAATGTTATGGCAATCGTTATGTATTATGTACACTGTTATAACTATTTATAAAAATACAGTATCACATGTTCATAACATACTCACACCTTCACATAGTGTACAACACACTTTTGCAACGTAAACATTTTACAAAACTTTACAACTTTACATGATGCTATAAGACATGTCTACTACACTTTACAGCCTATTACAGCTTTATAAAATCTAACAAAGTTTAAAGAAATGATAGCACATCATTATAGAACATTACAACATGTCAAACCTTGACATGTAACTTCACAACATACCGTACTACAAATCTTTACAACATACTACTGTACATGCAAACAGTAGAAAACCTTACAACTCTACAACAAACTGCAAGGCTTTACAACATAGTACAAATCTTACGACTTGAGGACACTACAAGCATTCGCGATTGTGCAACGTAATAAAAACAATACTATTTTTCAACATACTGTAATATACAACTTTACCACATTATAAAATATGATCTATATCAAAGTATTACCTTACAACATACTTTTTTTTTTAAAACACACTTCAAACTTTACAGACTGTACTTTACAAAATACTGCAAAATTGTACGACTTTAAATGCTTTTCTAATTTATGACATACTGTATCTTTATTTTAACTAATAATAATAATAATAATAATAATAATAATAATAAATGTAAAATGGTGTATTTTTTTAAAACCAAAAGATGAAAGCAGGTTAAGTTTCTAATTAAGGCAAATGGATATATAGAGTCATGTCGAGGTTAAAAATTTAAACAAATAAATAAATAAATAAATAAATAAATAAATGAATGAATGAATGAATGAATGAATAAAAATAAAGCATGAAAAATGTGAAAACCTCAGTATTTCAAGAATCCATGAGGTCACCGGGTAAAGAGAACACACTGATCAGTTAATAAACCAGGCAGAGGTGTACACAATGACACGTGGAGAAGTGGACAATGCAGCTAATGACTTGTAACCTTTCCCGTCCTTTCCTCTCTATTTTAATTTGTGTGCGGCTCAGAGATGGACTCTGGTGCTACAGGGGATTAAGTGTGGATCTTTGAAATGTCCTGGAGAATCAATCAATATTGATATCCAATATATTTTTTCTTTTATATCTATCTATCTATCTATCTATCTATCTATCTATCTATATATATATCTATATATATATCTATATATATATATACCTGACTTATATTTAACTGCAGCTTTTACATGAAAAAGTATTTGCCCCTTTACTTTGTTGTCCTATTTGTCACACTTAAATGATTGAGATCATCAAACAAATTTTACACAAAGATAACCCAAAAACAAAAAGCCATTTTGAGATGGTTTAGCACACTGTCAGACAGTTTCTATTTAAGTGATTTCTTGATTCAAGAGGTCTTGCAGTAATTTGGCCCGAGTGTGGAAAGTTAAATCTAACAGCTTTCCAAACATTTTAGTTAATCACAGTTCATTCATGAATAAGCATGAGTACTTTATCACATACAGCAGGGCCAGGTAGGCTTGGACAGCAGTCTTCCCTTTAATAAATTAAATCATCATTTATCTTTGTTTATTATTATTATTATTATTATTATTATTATTATTATTATTATTATTATTGTTGTTGTTGTTGTTGTTGTTGTTAATGCTGCTACTACTACTACTAATAATAATACAGTAATAATATGGATTTCCTGTTTACATGTCACACAATATATCACATAAAAAAATCCATTTTTAATCTCTTCCATTTGTGACTGGATCTGATCAATCTTTTTTATTTATTTATTTATTTATTTATTTATTTATTTATTACCTCAAATCTTCATCACTGTTTTTGTTTTTTAACTGTAGCTAGATTTTCGAGATTGCAAAACTGAGGGTTTCACAAGGGCTCTGTGCATAGTTAACCTTACTTTCAAATAGGCTTCTACCTGGAAAACCCCCTAGGGGTACAAGGTGAAGGACCCTTTGGAAGTTCTGCCTTCTAAATGATCTCATGTATCTTTGATTAAAAGAAAATTCTGCTCCAGCCCCAGCAGACCTAGCCTTGTGCTGCTCAATTCTGCTCTGTCCTTTACCAAGCAATTCATAAGAACTATCAGAGTTATTTCATGGTGATGTCAGTCATGGATTTTTTTTGTGTGTGTGTGTGTGTGTGGGTTTGGTGGTGTTGGGGGGGGGGGGGGCGGATGGGTTAAGGGATGGCAGTGAATACTGTGATGTTTTTATAGCTATTTCTATTACAGCTCTCTTTTTTACCTGCTCTTTGAAACAATATCAGTGCAGTCTATCTGATGTATCTCTATCTCCTGGTCATCAGATTCTGAGAAGGGCATTCCACATCATCTCTCTCTCTCTCTCTCTCTCTCTCTCTCTCTCTCTCTCTCTCTCTCTCTTTCTCTATCTCTGTATGTGTGTGTGTGCACATGTTTGTATTTCACTGCTCAATAATGGCCGTCTAAAAGAGCTAACGTGTGTGTCATTGCAGGAAGCAAGAGCTGCTGACCATCTCAAATGTTCCTGTAGGAGAATGTCCACCGTCACCACCGCGTACTGCGCCACCCACTATGAAGGTGAGTGCATTTGTCAGCTAAACACATTTTCAGCTAAATCTTTATAATATATATATTTTTTAACGGGGTCCAGTTAATTGTACCACTCTTGATCTTTTCCATGACCTTGGAATGTTTTAAGAATATCCTGTACATATACTACAGCTACTGTAGTAACTACTACTACTAACAATAATAATAATAATAATAATAATAATAATAATAATAATAATAATAATAATTAATATTGCTGTGGTTGTGGTTGCCTTATTATTTATGAGAGCACTGAAGACCAAAACCTGTGTGTTGGTGAAAGTCATAATTCCAGCATCATTTCAAACTAAACTTGGGACACTAATGGGACACCCAGGGACAGTAAAATAAATTCCATGCAACCGATCAGCACAGATTTATTTTGTACAGTACAGTGTACTGTAACATTAAGTCTCATGATTATACAGATTATATTTTGTTTTTTAAGATAATAGGTCCAAATTGACGTTTAGTTCTGAGGTTTACAGGCCGACTTATATTTAAAGCACAGAGGTTTCAATTACCGCGATGGACCGCCAGCCAAACTAATAATATGATTACTGTAATGTCGCAGTAATAAATAATACATTTAACGGCATGTTGATGATTTTATCTACTGTAACTAAATTAAAAGTCACAGACATCTGAGTATCACTGAGACAGTATATGTGAAGGGCGTTCAATTCAAACCGGGACTTTTGATTGAACAGAACACAGTTCTGAGAGTAAAAACTCCCTTTATTTCTCTATATATTAACCCCTGCTACACTAATGCACTTATCCTAGTGTTTCACTAGGGCTTGGATACCAACAATGTAGAAAGTTTTCTCAGTATGTGTTTGGAGCCATGATCAGACTGCCTGTCATATAACATGTGTATATACATATACAACTGTAAAACTTGTAACTTTACAACATAGTATAAAATCTTACTACTTTAGAACACTTACTACACTAAAGAATATATATACTGTATGTTGAAAGATAGTATATATGTATAATACTATCTTTCAATAAAGTTTTGTATTACTGTATGTTGAAAGATAGTATTATATATATATATATATATATATATATATATATATATATATATATATATATATATATATAATACTATCTTTCAACATACAGTAATACAAAACTTTATTACATTATAAAATATTATATAAAATAAAATATGACCTTACAACATGTATTTTTTAAAAACATATTATGAACAGTATACTGTAGAAGGTATATTACTTTACAAAATACTGCAAAATTCTAATACTTTGGAAAAAGCTTTCATTAATGATGACATATCATGACATATCATTTTACAGCATACTACAAATTTTTACAAATAAACAAAAACAAAAAAAAAGGAATTATTTTCTCTTCATCTTTTTTACCTTTTTTGAAAATGGGGTAATTTATTTATTATTCATTTATTAATGTTCTAAAAGCAGCTTATGTTTGTGATCAGGGCAAATGGCTATGTAGAGTCATAGGTTTAAAATATATATATATATATATATATATATATATATATATATATATAGAGAGAGAGAGAGAGAGAGAGAGATAGATAGATAGATAGATAGATATAGAAATGTGAAAGCCTCAGGGTGGCAAGATTCCACAAGGTCACAGGGTGAAGAGAAAACATTGATTAGTTAATAAACCAGACAGACACAATGACACGTGGAGAAGTGAACAGTGCAGCTAATGACTTGGAACGGTCACAGACATCTTTCCCGTCCTTTCCACTCTGTTTTCATTTGTGTGCGGCTCAGAGATGGATTTAGAATTACAGAATAACAGAACAGTATGAGAGTATAAACTCCCCTTATATAATTTCCTACTACACAAACACACTTATCCCAGCGTTTCACAAGTGCTTGGACACATTCAAGATAGAACGTTTTCTCAGTTCTGTATGTTGGAGCCATTCATGGACTGCCTGCTTAACATCTGAAACATGCGTTCCCTGTTAAATCTGGTTCCTCTCAAGGTTCCTATTGCCATCTCATGGAGTTTTTCCTTGCCTCATAGGACACGACTATAACATTCATAAAGTGAAGAGAATTCTCTTGTACTGTATTTCCCAACAGACCAAAAAAAAAAAAGCATGATTAGTAAGATTATTGTGCAGAAATTGTTGTCGCTTTCATAAAATAGACGATGCAAATGCTTCACTGTGGAATTATGGTATTCATTCATACAAGGCGGGGTAGACACAGGGTGCCAAACCATCGCAGGGCACACACACTCACTCACACACTATGGGCAATTTGGGAACGCCAATTAGCCTAACCTACATGTCTTTGGACTGTGGGAGGAAACCGGAGTACCCGGAGGAAACCCACCAAGCACG
The DNA here is from genome assembly GCA_030347435.1 of Clarias fuscus. NCBI lineage: Eukaryota > Metazoa > Chordata > Actinopteri > Siluriformes > Clariidae > Clarias > Clarias fuscus. Next base: position 28,158,255 of record CM059218.1, read on the forward strand.
GGGAGAACATGCAAACTCCATGCACAAAGAGGCGGGAATTTAACCTGGCCAGGGATCGAACCCGGACCCTGGAGGTGCAAGTCGACAGTGCTAACCACTGCACCACCGTGCTGCCCTTATTCATTCATTTATTTATTTATTTTTACTCAAACCATGTGCTGTTATTCGGGTCAATCCTAGAAAGACAAAAAAAAAAAATCACACACACAGACACACACACACACACACACACACCTGCTGTGCACCATGTTGCACCTGCTGTGTACCATTAACACCATGACATTCATATTTCACTGACGCCCGTCTCACTACATCATGACGACAGGTTCAGCAGGAGTGTCACGTATCCTGATCCACGGCTATAAACTATAAAACTCGGGTCGTGTCCGGACACAAGTGCTAGAGTTATATTTTCTACAAACTCCACATGTACAGTATAATAAACTATGAACACATTCACAACATGTTCTACGCAATACATACACTACAGTATATACACATATACATGTGCATTACACGTTAGAAGCTTATTATGTTTATTATGTGTTTTTATATAAATGAAGTGTGTCAGGGTGCTGTTATAGAAAAAATAATCCACAACGCAGTAATCTGATGTTGGCCGAAGTTAGTTATAACGCTTTAACTGCAAATACTGAAATGTTAAAGTGCTGATTTTAGTCACTTTCATTTTTTATATTCAATTTATATTTAAATTAATTGCTGTAAATTACTTTTTGTTCTTATTAAAGTTTATAGCAGCTACAATGGTCATCCCCTCAGCAACCTGTCAGAGTATTTATCTTTAAATCCATTATTATTATTATTATTATTATTATTATTATTATTATTATTATTTTCACGTTTCACTTAAAAATTGACTGACAAATTATAAATTATAAATGATAAACTTTGTTATAACATCTAAGTTAAGATTACTTTTTTATTCAGTCAAATACACTTATTATTATTATTTTATTATTATTATTATTATTAGAATAATTTTTTTATATAAAATTATATTTTAACAAATCATGTACCGTAGCAAATACTCATACCTTTAAGACCTCATTCAAAAATTCAAATAATACAGGTCTCATTACCAACATCATTAGCAACATACTGTATGTATAGTAATTGTAATATATCATGTTTATAATTCATAATAAATTTAGTGTCTAGTATTTCGATTTTTTACTTGTTCTTAGGTCACTTGTGATTTGAGTCATGTGTATATCACTTTAAACAATAATCACAAAGTAGCTTTCCAAGAATAAGTCTGGAGATAAAAATAAATAGGCAAATAAATAATAATAATAATAATAATAATAATAATAATAATAATAATAATAATAATAATTATTATTATAATTATTATTATTGTTATTATTATTATTACTGTTCTAAATAAATACATAAATAATAATGCTAATTATAATTATTTATTGTTATATTAATAATAATAATAATAATAATAATAATAATAATAATAATAATAAAACAATAAATGTAAACTTTTATAGCTTTATCACTTTTTCCCTATTAAGCAAGGCGAAGACAATGGTGGCAAGGAAAAAACTCTCTGAGAAGACATGAGGTAGAAACGTTAAGGGGAACCAAAGTCAGAAGGGAACCCATAGTTATTTGGGTGATACTGGATGTTACTGATGGGAGGAGCCATTCCATAATTGATCATCCTTTTGAGTGAACCAATAATCAGTTGAACCGCACAGTGTGATCCTTCACTGTGTTTCCTGAAAATCAATCGCAGTTTCACTCGTACTACATCCAGACTACATTACACACACACACACACACACTGTATATACAGTACGTCAACTAGGACTGGAAGGAAGGATGGATGGATGGAGGGCAAATACGCGATCCTGTAAATAACAGATGCAGAAGCGGCGGATGTTTATCCGTTGCCTGATCAACTAGGATTACTCGCATAAATATCTATTACTAAATGTATCACTGTTACAAACACGAGACGGCTGTGAAAGCAGATGTAGGCCAACTATAGTGTTGACTGTTGTATGCATACTTTTTGTAACTTCATGTTCAGGTTTTTCCTTGTTGGTGGAATAAATTTTCCTTAAAAAAAACAAAAAAACTGAAGAATCCAAGGATTCAGCCCGGGGGAGGGGCGCATTGCACTGTACTCCATGTACCCGATGCGGGAATTGAACCAGGACCTGGAGGTGCACGACGACAGTGCTAACCACTATGCCACCGGATAGTGCAGCCATAAATAAATTCCTTGCGGTTTAAAGTGTAATTGTGTAGCAGGAAATTCATTTTACTTACCATGAATCCACTTTGCTTCATTTCCCTGCGGCATTCTAGTGCAGTTTAGTTCACGACACATCTCCGTTTACTTTACACTCAGGGCCTCAGGTAGCCGGGAACCCCTTTGTGTTTTTTAAAGCTGCACTTTTCAACCTTTTTGTGCTACAAACATGGGTTTAGCGAGCTCACACACAGCAAATGCACTTAAGTTAAAGGTTAAAGCAGCTTGTACTGTGAGACGGAATCTCTTCCATTGCGTGTGATATTACAGTGTTATCTTTCTGTATTATCTCCTGATTACTTATGCTTTCCTCACCAGTGTACACACCTTCTAATGCTGTGACACAAAGGTCAAATTAAATGGGAAAATGATGGATACGTTCAGAGAGAGAGAGAGGTTTACGAGGTTTTACACACACGTTATTGTGACAAATTGAGGGAAGAGACTATTTTACATTTTTCATTTTATATATATATATATATATATATATATATATATATATATATATATATATTTGGGTGCCAGTGGCGGTGTGCGGGTCTGTGGCTGCTGTACTTCTTCTGAGCAGACGTTAGGGGGCGGGGTCATCACTGTCAGTGGGGGCGGGGTCACTGTCAGTGCTGGTTACTGTACTGACACCGGGATCTACACTCGCGCTGTTTACATCAGTGGTGGTGTTCATATCAGCGCCGAGTGTGGTACGGTATGTGTCCCGTGGTGTGATCATGGGCTGTGATGGACAGCTCAGTGTGGACAGCTCAGCCTTTTGTGTCTGACGTCCCCGCCCTCGAAACACCTCAGCGGCTCCGTTGTGGCACTTAAAGTTCAATTTCATTTGTATAGCGCTTTTAACAATTGACATTGTCGCGAAGCAGCTTTACACAATCAAAAGTTTACATTTAGGGTTCCTTCCTTGTCTTTTAAAATGGTAAAAAAATCTGATGGCGGAAGCAGAGGACGTGTCGCATTTTGAAGCTCCTGCACCCGAGCGGGATAGCTCACATAGGGCCGACGAAAGAAACAGAAAAAGAGACGGGTAGAAAGACGGCGAGACACACAGGAAGAGAGAGTAAAAAGACACACAGAAAGACGGAGCAGTGAGAGCGAGAAAGACAGAAAGAGGCAGACCCCCACCCCCCCCCCCCCCCCAACACACACAACAGAAGTAAAAAGAGACAGAGGAAGACAGTGGGAGAGAGAGAGTTCACAGGCTGCTTATAAATAACGTCATTTGAATTATTAGAAATGATGATGATGATGATGATGATGACATCGTGTGATGGAAATTAAATATCTATCTAAAGCCATCACCCCCCCCTTTTCTTTTCTTGTAAGTGTTTCAGAATTTCCTGTGAGTGAAGTCAACGCTCGACCTTTGACAAAGCGCCGCGATCGCACAGTTATTATCGATCTCGATCACGGCCCGTACGTGCGACGTGTGAGGACTGAGTTTAGTGCATCGTCGAGTGAAACAGCACAAGTGTGATGCGCTGATGCGCTGCGATTGCCACAGTGTTGGTGGTGTGTACGGTCACAGCAGACATCAGCATTTAACTCTTTACCAGCCTGTAAAAACACCTTCTCATACCTTCCACAAACAAACAGACAAACAAACCAAAACAGATATTTCTGAATTTGATTCATTTTTATTTGAAATTTTAATAAATCATTATTTCATTCAGCTTTTATACTCAAGTTTTCAAATTTTAAAGACTTGGTTCGCCCATATCAATAATACCTCATTATAAAATATTTTAAATGAGCGATTTTATACAAATAAAAGTCAATTATGAATCATTTCCTCCGTCGCAGCATCCTGCCCCTAATGGTGACGACCCGTTAATCATGACCGTTAATTTGTGACTTCATCTACTTCATTTATTCCACAAGATGGAACATTAGATGGAGTTTTATTCAGTCACTTGAAGTAAAGTCTACAAAGGAGTAAACATTACTCAATGAATTTATATCAATCAACAAATTCAATACAGTTTTGAACATATTAAGCTCTAAAAGACTTTGCTTTGAGTTTTTTTTTTTTTTTTTAAACCAACTCTTTTCTAAGGGAAAAAAAAACAAACACTTTTCTGAGAAGTCATCTAATGTTTACTGGCATGCTTGCGCTATAAATAACGAGACTATTCAACTCTGCTCTACTCAACTGCTCTCGGACTTCACAGCTTATTAGCGAACAAATGTCGTTCAAAGTATTTTATGATCTTATTATATATAATAATAATAATAATAATAATAATAATAATAATAATAATAATAATTAGTAGTAGTAGAGTATTATTAAGGGCCTTTCTGTTACCATCCAGAACTGCATAGGACTTGTCCCGAATAGAAATACTTGAAACTCTTGGTCACTTGGGACTTAATGATGTAAAATTAAAATGAAAATTGTATTTATCACATACACAATCATACACAGTACGATATGCAGTGAAATTCTCACATGACATAAAAAAATAGATTATCAATAAGAAATACATTATGGAATAAAATAAGAAACTAAATATAGAAAAACTTTAGCTATAGAAAATATAACTATAGAAGATAAGAGTTTTACAAAAACGTAGCTGATCTAGAATATAGAAGATTTAGCTGTACGAATACTTTATTGTATTTGATCACTTTTGGCTTGACTGCACATAAACTACTTTTTGAGATGTACAATTGTTAAGATTTTGTATAAATTTGTTGTATAATTGTTAAGCTGTACCTAAGAATCTGCTATGACTCCACTATGAACCATGACAAACTGCTAAACTGTCTAAGAACTGTTAAGATCTGCCTAGCGATTGTTACTAAGTAGCTACTACTGTACCTCTCACAATTTGCTATGACTTATCAAGAATCTCTGAGATTTCTCAGCTGATAACCGCGATGTCGGCGGACACGGGTGATTACAGAAGCTACTGTATGAGCCTGCCATGCAGTTTAGTGTCTAACAGAACATACTATTTAGTAGCTTAGTAGTTTTTGCAGTGCATGCTAAAAAGACTTGTCTGCATTAAAAAGACTGTAGTCTCTCGCATACAGCAAAATTATGCTCAGACGCACCAGAAACGTCCTTTTGCATCACCACAGTGCTTCCCGCATGGCTTTGTTATGGTTGTAACATGGTGTCAACATGGCTGTTACTACAGGCCAGACCGGCTGATGTAGTTGCAGTGGGCATATAGGGCAGGCATACACACAGAGGGGTTTTTAAACAGAAAAAGTCTTTTTTATTAACAACCTCTAACTCAAAAACAGACAGACAAACAAACAAAGAAACTAAAACTAAAACAAACTCAAACTATAATTAGGGCTCAGGCTAAGAGCTAACACAGGGAACTGAGCGCTGACACGGAGGAACATGGAGCTGGAGCTAACTAAAGACACAAAGGGACCAGAGACGGGAACTAGAGCCGACACAAGAGGCAAGGCACACATGAGGCTATTCCAAACTAGCGGCTACCCTACTAGCGACCAGAACCACTAGCAGTCAATCCCACTAGAGGCTAGCCTACTGGAGGCTAACCCTACTAGGGGCTAACCTTACTAGCAGCCTAGGCCTACTAGCGGCTAACCCTGCTAGCGGCTAAGCACTCATGTGGCTACACAAATCTAGAAGGGACACCACAGACAAAGAACTACACAAGAAGGCCGACACTGGGGATACACAGAACAGTACTTACACAGGAGGAGACACGGCTTAACTAAACACTGAACAAGGCAGCTCCATGAATCATCTACACAAAGAACATAAAGCAAACCAATAATAGAGCCCTCTTAAAAAACACAGGTTAAACCATATAACTAAAATCTTAAACGCAAAGAAACAAAACTAAACAAAAAGGAATGCCCACTTGACTATGAGGTTTACATATAGACATACAAACATAAAACTACAAACAATGCTCGACCCAGTTTCCCAGAACAACCTGCTATTTATAGAATCTTTAATGAACTACCTCGGTTCAGGTGACCTCTCACATCACTTGACCGAGGTGCCTTCTGGGAAACTGAGTCGATCATCAAAAACTACAAAACACAGACAAGAACAGTGCCCTCTAGTGGAGGTCCCTTACACATGGTGTCCTGACAACATTCAAATCGCACAATGTCTAATGATAATTTTACAGAATGTTTGTTGGCACAACATTCCCCAAAAACCTTTTTATTACATTCAGATGACGCACTGCAGCCACAGTGTTGCACAGGAAGTTCTGTATTTACACTTCCTGATCACATGACAAAATCTGTGAGCCTTTGTGCTGTGCTTTGCATAAAACTTAAAAGTTTTTAAAAGTTTCAAAAATACGATTTTATCGCGGTTGTCAATTCAAATGTTTTGTTATACGGTATATACGGAAATAAAATTCAGAATTTTTTTTTTTATTGCATTATTCTGTCAAACTGTTCACATCGATTATGTTAAATAATACGTCCTTCTAGGTACATGCTCTGAACATCAATTGAGTATGAATCTCTATATGTAGTTTATTAATACTCATCAATTTCATGACATTTATACACACACACACACACACACACACACACACACACACACACACACACACACACACACACACACACACACTCAGACATGCTTCAATATACATATACATATGCACACACAGCAGTGTCATTATTAATGATCCACTCAGTAATTGGCGACCACTTTTAGCTTAAAACCCTGGCTGGGGAAGAAAAAAGAGGAAAAGGAGGGTGTGTGCGTGTGTATGAGTGTGTTTGGTTGATAAGGTCTTCAGCGGGCCAACAATAGCACGGAAAATTGAGAAATGCACCATGCTTGTGAAATGTGTTGCATGAGAAAAAAAAAAAGACAAGAAAGGAAGTGAGAGCAAATATCTCCAGACGCAGACTGGTAGAACCGGTTTTAGGCATGGCGTGTCGGAGGTTTGCCAGGCACACCCAGAAGTCCTGTTCCTGCTTTGTGTGTGTGTGTATACAGTGTGTGTGTGTGTGTGTGTGTGTGTGTGTGTGTGTGTGTGTGTTTGTATCTGCTAAAGAACAGCACATGGCCAGCTCCGTCAGAGAGGTACGGAACAATTTGTAATCTTTAACATGCCATGTACAGTACGTGTGTGTGTGTGTGTGTGTGTGAAACTGAGAGCTGAAGTTCTTGTGATGTGGTTGAGTGTGTATATCAGCAGCTGGGAAGCCTGGAAGTTGAATCACACAGGAGCATCTAATGACACGGCTTATTTATAGCTTTAATTATGCTTTAGAGGAAGCACGGCTCCTGCACGAGAGCAGACCGGTGAGATTATTTCAGCAAAATAAATAAATAAATAAATAAATAAATAAATAAATCATTAGCCTGTATCAGCAGCATGGTAAGCGTTTCCCAATAACAGTGTTGTCACGGTGCAGAGATGCTCCGTCCACGACCGGCTCCTTTATGTAATACACCACAGGGCGATAGAAAAACTGATCCCACTCTCAGCCTCCTTTATGTGGGAGGTAGTTCAGTTTAAGTGTGCGTACTGTAAGTGTGTGTGTGTGTGTCTTTAAGTGTGTGTTTGTTCCTCTTGGCTGTTTACCGCTGAAGATCTCAGCCTACGCTTAAAAACGGTGCAAATGCAGGCAAAGTAAATAAATGATCCACGTCTCAAGCCTTGACTTGAAGCGCAGAAGCTCTTTAGAATGTCTCAGGTAACTTTATCTTAAATACTGAAGGAGGAAATGTTTTATTACTTTCTTTGGTATTATTTACAGTATTTAGTAGCCTTTTGCTTTGTATGCAGTTTTACCAAAATAGACATTTTTACTGGTCATGCTTTGTTATAATTATCATTGTTTATTAAAAAAAAGAAAAGAAAAAAAAGTCTACTAGGAAATATGAGCAGGCGAACAGAACATGTGATTACATTGTTTAAAAATAATCCTAGATGTAATTATAAACACAATTTGGATCACATGAATAAGTCACACGATATGCTGATTTATAACAAATATTTGTGTTCCAGCTAATGAGTATAATATCAACCGTATGACAAGTCAATACTTTATAAAATATCAGTATTACTGTTCTAGCAAACAGATTGTTTACATTCAAGAGTAGATAAAACACTTGTTTAATAGTTTATCTTATTTATTTTCTAATATTGGGTAAACCAGTGTAATAAGTTGGTACTTGATTCAGTTTTGGGATTTTTCTTTTTGTGTGTGTGTGTGTGTGTGTGTGTGTGTGTGTGTGTGTGTGTGTGTGTGTGTGTGTGTGTGTTATATGTCTGAACTCTTTTGCTGTTGTTTTTTTTTTTTGTCTGTGTATTTTATGTATTTGTTTATTGTTTTGTTTTATTTTTATTTGATTACTTCACTATTAAGTCAGTACAAAAAACATGTTTGTTTTAAATTCCAGCAAAAAAATGAATGAAATAAAAATAAAATAAATAAATAAATAAATAAATAAATAATAATCTTACGGGAAATTGTTTAAAAGCAGCATATTCTGTAAAAGAACACCTTTCAGACAAAAAAAAAAAAAAAAAAAAAGTTTGGGTTTTACTGCATGAAAAAAAAGAAAGAAGCAGGTGCGACAACTTCCTCAGAAGGACTCTGGCAAAAATATCTGCTGGATGTTCAATAAATATAAACAGCTAATTTCTTTATAAAACTGCACTAGTTATTCCTGAGATGATACTTTAAGCAAACGTTTGTTACACCAATTATTGACTTAGTTTCATTATTTACCTTTTACCGTGTATTTTTAATGTCAAATTCTTTTCTTTGCACTACAGCAGTCATTTGCGTGTCTTTTTCACACTTTTTCACAGTTCTGTATATTTCAGCTGATCACTGCATGCTGATTTTATATAAACGGTTTGACAACTAAATGCGCTTTTTATGCAGTTTTGATCAAATCAAGTTGTAGAAGAGAAGTTTCGCAAACTGATAGAGAATATTTTTTGCATATATTTTTCATCAAAATTGTTTGGCTTATACTGTATCAACGGGAATTTTGTATGATTTTTCAAAACGCGATAACTCAATCTCCCAGTTTTGTCACAATGGAAAATTCAGCCTGCAGTCATGTTTGTGGTTATTCAAGTACGCCGATTAGTATCAATAATATGTTGGCCGACTTTATAAACAGTAATTATCTTCACTTCACTGATCACGTGACAGAAAGAAACAAGGCGATTTGGTTCGTCACACATCTGCTTTTGCTAAAAAATCTGGCCATACGTCATGCTTTGCCCAAAACATGCAAGTTTAGCGCTTCTAAACTAAGGTTATATAGCAGATGTTCATAAAGCATCGAATGTTTTGCTACCTTGTGCGTCAGAGAATAATAATTTGAATGAATTAAAGTCAGGAAATGGACTTTATTGCGTTTTGCTGTCAAACTGTCCGTATGTATATGATAAGTTTTACACGCGATAAGGTTACTCAGGACATTTTAATTGAAACCTATGGCAGTATCATTACTGTGATGTTTAAAGTAGTAATGCTCTGTGCCTAGTAAACATATATTGGACTAACATAAGCATCTTTGCACACATACATAGTAATTATCATTACTTTGTAAGCTATGACTTGCTATTTTCTTTTCTTATTTTCTTCTTATTCCTATTTCCCTTTCATATATATATATATATATATATATATATATATATATATATATATATATATATATATATATATATATAAATAAAGTTTTAAGTTATAAAAGTTAGTTGTGTGTTTTCGAGGCATCACCGCAGTTAGGCCCCTCACTGTACGTCTGGTTAATCAGCTGTGCAGCAGGCCCCGAGTCCGCAGGGCGCATATGGAGATAAGGAGACCCGGCACGTAGATCCCTACGTAGCATTAATGCTATTGTTTCTCAGAGTGTCTCACCCTCATGTCTGATGTGATGAGTAGTAAAGGTTAACATGGGCCACTTTTTCATTGTTAAAGTAGTTTGACTTAATACGCTGGAGGGAATTAATTATTAACCAGGTTGCTCACCTCCATCCAACCCTTGATACCAGTGTTAAGTTGGAATGAGGGTTTTTAAGAAGCAAATAATATTTCTGCTACAATGATCTACAATTAATTGTTGGACTGGATAGAATTTCCCAAAGATCTTATCAACAAACTCTGTATTAGTCAGGACGCTCTACCATTCTCTGCATAGTATGTTCTTTGGAGCTACACAAGAATCTCCTTTTACATGGTTTTTACAGTACAGTATGTGCAGGCTTCCGTCATTCCGTCATGCCATTTCTTTTTCACCAGCCTCCAATTTTTTGTTAGCTCCATTACATTTCCCATGCAAAGCACTGCTAAGTAATGCAGGCCAGGACGAAGCCGTTCCTCATACTGTATCGAGCGAGTACACACGGTATACAGTACAACACACTGTAGATTTATTATCTGTGCACGTTTGCAAGGCTGGGAGCATTTTCTAAAACAGCTGCATAGGCCATTTGTCCAGCTGCTGAGTGTCTTCTCAATTGCAAAGTCGACTAGGGCATTGGGAGGTTTCTAAACGTTCAGCTGATTAAAGGGGTTTATGTAACGTTCTGGTTTAACATGATAGGGGCCGATCTACAGTATGTGGTATCATTGGATCTAGAATCACCTTTATTAAAGCATTGATCTACAGCGTGGTAGGATCATTTCATACAGTAAGTATTGTATGCTAAGAGTTAAGATGGTGTCATTTTTTTTTTTTTTTATTTAAAGCAAGAGTTACCAGCAAAAGAAAGGAGACAGGGAGGGTAAAAGTCCATCTACAGTATAGATGCTCCAAGTGTCTATAATATTGTATAAAGTGAATAGTGTGCGTAGGATATGCATGATACTGTACAATGAGAAACTCCAAACATAGCATTTCAGGGATAACATAATGGAATGGATGCTTCAGCTACACACTGTCTATGTTTTAAGGACATGTATGGATTTTGTGAGTGATGAGTGTACACATGTTAGAAACAGAAATAACAGAAATTTCTTTTTTTTTTTTTTTTTTTTAGCATTTTTGGATAATCCATCACTATTGCTTACATTTTAAACAATTGATAAAAGTTGTATATATGATGCATATTGATCCATATGGTAATCAGAATTAATTCCTAATTGGTTGTTAAATGTTTGAGAATCACTCTGGAATATGGCTGTGTATGTGTTAGTACTGGTATAAAACCACATTAGTGGTGTGTTTGGATGATGATGTGGAGTGGTGGGGATCCAGAATCAGTTCTTTATAGGCTATCTAAGAGGTGGTACGTAGAATTCCAGAAACACTTCCTAAAAGAGGAGTCCAGAAACAATTCCTAATAGGGAAATATGGTGTGTTAGTAGTTTAGAATCCATCATAAATGGGAACACTTTATACATTGGTTCTTTGGGGCAGTATGAGTCCAGAATCAGTTCTTAATATGGGATCGATGGAGTATGAAGGGTCCACAGTCATTTCTTAATAGGGGATATGTAAGATGGTAGGGGTCCTGTAATATAGCCATATCTGAGTGCTACTGTAGGAGGAGGTCAAGGGTCACTTCATAATAGAACAAATCTCTTATAGAGTCAATCCATAGGATGCAACTTAGTCTAGAAGTACAGTGGAACCTTGGATTGCGAGTAACTTGGTTTACGAGTGTTCCACAAACCGAGCAAAGATTTTGAATAAATTTTTATTCGGAAACCGAGCAAGTATTAGTTTACGAGCGCCGAGTATCATGTATCACACATATGACTCTTATTATGACAGCGAGCATCACTCTCTCGGTGGGGAGAGGGAGGAGGAGTGTTACTGTGTAAAACGAGGCGAGGGAAGGGGCTAATTCCACACACACACACACACACACACACACACACACACACACACACACACAGATGATTCATGGATTGTATTAATTATTTTTATGTATTTATTTTTTGGGGCTGTGGAACGAATAATTTGAGTTTTCATTATTTCTTATGGGAAATGATGATTTGGTTTACGAGTGTTTTGGAATATGAGCCCACTTCCGGAACGAATTATGCTTGTAATCCAAGGTTCCACTGTATGTTCCAAGGGTGTAGATCCACAGTTGGTAGAGGGTCCAGAATCACTCCATTAATGAGGGTGTAGTAAAGAGCCCAGAATACATCATGTGATCATGTAGACATAACTATACAGTGGTACGGGGTCTAGAATTACTTCATTGTGAAGATTCAATTCAATTCAATTTTATGTATATAGTGCTTTTAATAGTTGACATTGTCGCAAAGCAGCTGTACACAATCAAAGGAATTACATAAGTTTGTTTGAGAAGTGAACATGTATGAATCAAAACGATAAGACTGTCCCTGATGAGCAGGCCAAGGACGATGGCGACAGTGGCAAGGAAAAACTCCCTGAGATGGTAATAGGAAGAAACCTTGAGAGGAACCAGACTCATTTGGGTGAAACGGATAGCAGGGATTGATCTGCATCATACTGTGTGAGATTGGAAGTTCAGTATAACAGGAGATGTGTTTAAGTTAAAATTGAGTCCAGTTTATTATTGGAAGCTCAGGTAGACTGTAGGAAACTCCAGTCCTGAACTATCGAGAGACTGAAGTCACAAGTCCTCAGAGAACAGCTGTCTGCATCAGCCGAGGACAGCACCGTCTTCGTGGAAAAGTCAAACCGTCCCAGGCAGACCACACGGGGCATCCATGCGATGAGATCTCCAACCAGAAGCAGGACACCAGGACGAGTCAGACAGCTCCAGGGGGCCGAGGGGGTCTGGAAAGTGGTTATGGTGATGGTCATGTGGACTAGAATTACCAATACCCTAGGGGTGGATGAAAGGCATAACAGAGGTGCAGAATCACTAATTAGGAGGTGTTACAATTTGAGTCATGCACATTTTGTCTGTTAAAAGGGCATTACCATAGCGCATGAATTCTCCATAGATATGAATGCAAATGCAACAACAAAAGCATGATTATCAAATAAATATTTCAAGAAATCATTTAACTGTAAGAAAGAACTCTCACCCAGTCTTTGGCGGCTTCTCTTATCTGTATGGCACAAACCCAAACATTAACAGGAAGTGCGTTTGTTTGTATGTACGTACAGTAAGCTTTGCATATTCTAATGCCTCTTTGTTTTGTGTGCTTTCAGTCTGCCGAGTTCTTCGACATGCTGGAGAGGATGCAGGTGAGATTTTGTTAATTTCTTCCAGTTAATCAGGTTAATGTGTGACATTATAAAGCTGCTACAACACGCGCGTCAGGTGGCTTCTCTGCTTCGTCGGCTTTTAGCTCAAGTGTGTGCATGAAGCCTGTCATTTTGAAAGAAGGCAACCAATTTTTGTCCTCAAGTTGCCAGTAGAGTGGAAGTGTTTTCTCCAGCTGAGCGATCAGCAGGGGGGCTATCCACACTACCCTGATTGAATGATCACACAGAAGGCCGGAATATACCAGCTCTTTCAAAGCCCCATTGATCTGTCTAGTACTTTTCTCAGTGGTGGGTGTTTAGTTAGTGGTGCGATCTTGAAATCGCCTTGTGAACAAGGATGAGTCATGGACCTACAACAACACTATCACACTACCAGGCCAGGGGGGAGGGTGGGTGTTGGGGGGTTGGGGTGGGTGTGTGTGTGTGTGTGTGGGGGGGGGGGGGGGGGGCAGTGCATTTTAGTGAAAGAACATCAGATCGATATGTAGAACACTCTTTTCAGAAAGGCCATCGGCCAGGCATGCGATCCTGTCCTGTGCACCATATGATGAACGTATCGACCGGATGCGGATGTTCAAAGGCTAACGTCTCTCGAGCAGACGATCGAAGACGATCCCTGAGCTGGTCGAAATTAAAGCTGGGAGGATTCGCTGAATGTTTGCAGCTGCCCAGTTTTTTTTTTTTTTCACGTTGAAAAAGACAGTGTTAGTCTGCAAATATAAAACAACAACAATGACAAAATATCTCATCGTTCCTAATGTAAATAAATTAATGAATAATCTAGGCTAGAAGCAAATCAGATGTGCTGACGAAGCATGAACCTGACTTTGATGTCTAGTACTTGTAATTTCATGTGTTTGGGACTATATTATTATCTTGAACGCGTTTTATCAGACATCCTGAGGTTCTTTTAATGAATAGATGGTTGGAATTTTTCCTGGCAATTATCTCTGGGGAATGATGTACAAATTTTATTAAGAAAACAAAACCATCACTTATGTTCAGCCTCTGGGGAGTGCTGAGGTATCTGGCACCGTGAAGTTGGCAGTGGATCCTTTTGAGTACTGTGGGTTGTAGGGTTGTGCCTCCATGGATTGGACTTGTTTGTCTGGTGCATCTCATGGGTGATCAATCGGATTGGGAACTGGGGCCAGATTTTTCCTTACTTTCCTTACAGATTTTTTACCTTTTTCTACTGAGTTGTGCTGCATTGGCTTTTCTGTGGGATTAGACCAGACGGGTTGGCCTTTGATTCCTACCAGTTTGCTGGCATATACACTCCACCTGGATTTAACTAAGCAAATAGTTTAGTTAAGAGCTATTAGATATCTATATATTAGATAATTACCCCAGTGATTAATTGATTTGATTCAACTGGCAGCAATTTGTTTATCAATAACTGATGCAGTGAGTAGTTTCTCATTTCTTACACAACCATGTCAGAAGACATACAGTATCCTGTGGTCATAGTAAAGATGTTACTCAATTTTTTTTTTTAGAAAGGTCGAACTGGTGTCCTGCATTAAGCAAAAGAAAACAACTAAGGAAATTGTTGAAACTACTATGATTAGGTTACGAACTGTCCAGTGTATTATTAAAACTCCTAAGGATAGAGGTGATCTACTGTAGTCATCTTCTAAGTAGAAATGTGATCAGACAACATCGAATCACTTAAACGCTTTGCTTTGTGAAAGCAAATCATAAAAAAAAAGCAGTAGAATTTACACACATGCTTAATAGTGAAATTAAGATCATGTCCACATGCACAATGCAAATAAAACTCATGGGATTGGGGCTAAACAGCTGTGCAGCCATAAGAAAACCACTTATCAATGAAGCTAATTGGAACAATGAAAAGCTTCAGTTTGCTAGGGAGCATAATAAAGAATGGATTGTGACGCATTATTAAAAGGTCATGTACTGTAAGTCCAGATTCACCCTGTTACAGGGTGATGGGTGCATCAGGGTAAGAAAACATGCAGATGAAGTGATGCACTCAGGATACCTAGAGTCCATACTGTAAAAGTCTGTATGTGGGGTGTTGTTATGATCTGGGGTTGCCTTTGTTGGTCAGGTCAAGGAGCACTGTATGCTTCCTAACTGAGATATGCAGAAAAATAATTTCGTCTGGCTGTAAGCTACATGTGACAAAAAATTTAATCTTAAAAATTGAAAAAAAAAAATAATAAATTGGAGAAGAAGAAGCTACAGTAATTAATACTACCAATGTCTTACACTCGCACTGGAGTGTTTTCAATTCTCATCATGCAAAATAATTAAATAAAAGTGTGGATATTGCATAATAAAAGGGAACATGCTGTATAATAAAGCCCACCTGTATCCTGTGATAGTTAGAACGGCGTTTTTTTATTTATTTATTTCTTATTATTCTTTTATCACAATGCTGACTGTGTCAACGGGATGCGAGGATCATGAAATAAATCAATTGGACCAGAGCCAAGAGACAAGCTCTGATGCAAAATTCTATTGGAATATTGAAGTATCTAATCCATCTTCCTGTCTAAATCAAGATACTAGAGCAAACATAATAACGTTCAAAAGAAAAGGCACCCCTACTGTGTCCTGCCAACTATCATGTCTGATATCAATACCTGCAAAGACACGGTCGAGAAACTTCAAGTATAGGCACTTACAGTAGATACACGATCCATAAAGTTAGCATCATGTTGTATTATACTTTACAAAGTTCAAAGAGGAGAAAGCAATAATAAAAAAAAAAAATCTTAATAATCATCTTAACTTTAATTCTAACCCTTTTGCTAGTTAGTTTTTGTTTCACATGTATGATTTACAATATATACATGGAGTATATTAATAAAATGCATTGGCTCAGTATGTGTCTCGCTATGGCTTCTGGCTGCTTTGTATAATCTGTATCGAAAGAGACATTCATAAAGACGACTTCCACCATTATCTCTTATTATTTTATGGCCTGTGGCTCCCCAGCCCTGCTGCTGGATATCTACTCGCCTGCAGAGTTCTCTTCCACTCCTACATTAACACACCTGCTTCCTTATTTAATCACAGCCTTCAGAGGTATTTGCATTTTCTGAATTACATTCTTCAGGGTTTTTTATTTTTATTTTTTATTATTATAATACGTCAGCAGTTAAATACATCACTGGTAGAAAAGAACATTTCTGCCTCAAGCATTCTTTAGTTAATAGTTAACAGTTCTGTGCAGAACCTTATTTTTCTTTGTTTGTTTTTTCCAAGAAAAGGCTAAAGATAGATGGTATCAAGGATAGAAGAAAGCCTTGGGGAGAATGCTTGGAGGAAAAAGTAAAAATAGAAAGATTCAGCACATGTTTACAAAAAATGACAGGCACAGAACTTTAAGTGTTTAATGAATTTTGTCTGCTTGACTGAATGAATGAATGAATGTGTTCCAACTTTTCTGTTAACACTATTTTAAGGAGCTCTTTATAGACTTAGATCAAGAAATATATCCTTTCCAAATAATGTTTTGCCAGGGACAGAAAAGTACTTTATTTTTACATGTAAGCGGTTTTGTCTGTATTTATACTATATTTTAATTTCAAGCATTATTAAAATTGAATACTTGTACTTTTAAGCATCTAAGCATTTAAATTTCACATCCAATCTAAGGGGGGGCTGGGGGGGCGGGGTGTAGGGGGGGGGGTGTTGGCATGCCTATGTTCCCAGGGTCTTGCGTCCCCTAGTTAATTTTTCTGTTAACACACATTAACCCTGGTATTCTGTTGTTTTATTGGACCAAGGCTTTAAAAACTATTTGAATGCAACAAAACTAATGGTTGTTATTATTGTATGTGGTTTTGGTCTCTAGAATAATTTAATAAACTGGCAAAAAAAAAAGGAGCAAAATGTACAATAAATGTACAGTATGTTTTGTGTCTAACCCTAACTCCATCTTTAAATCAACATAGATTAGACCGGCTTGGATGAGTTCCCATAATAGCCAAAGACCTATTAAGCAAAAGGAGAGCTGAGGAACATCTTTTTGATGTCTATAATATTTGCTATATACGTAAACCAGTGGAACCAAGAATCCTTGTCACATAGAACTTTGGTAACATAAGGCCCTTGAACACAGCAGGCTAGAACTGGGGAACATACAGTACAGTAGAGCTCTGAGCATTGTTAGCGTATCTAACCTTAAAACCAGCATGTTGGGGGGGGATTGCTAATGTTTATTGCATATACAGTAAGTTTGAGTGATTTCTTTGCTAAGATTAAGATAGATTATCATCAGTTCCATTATCTATACAAACTGGAAGGGCAAATTCAGTTCTAGCAAATTGTCCATACAGTATGCACCAGGCAATTTTACATCTGATCAATTCGCTAGCAAACTGTGTAGCGTCAGTCACATAAATGAACATTAAAATGTCAAAATCAGTGTGTCTTCTGATAGAGTTGTAAGATACTGTATGTCCCGTAGATGAGGGATTTTATTTTATCACTTAACATGTTACACTCTTATCATTTTGATTCATACACATTGCATACAAACTTACTTCTTTTATTGTGTAAAGCTGCTTTGCGACAATGTCAATTGTTAAAAGCGCTATATAAATAAAATTGACTTGACTTGACTTGACATTTAAAAGTATCAACTTTCCTTTCTTTTTTTTTTTTTTTTTGCCTGGATACTTCTACTCTTAACTGACTAAGATTTAGGCACATCCTGTCTTTAAGTATCATTTCTCAGTACTTTTCTCATCCTTTATTCTGACAATCTGTCTCTGACTGAAATGCATGTGAGTGATGTGTGGAATCTAGCACACTGTTCTAGGATTGTCTTGTGGTTTCTGGTTAACACCTTTTTCCCTTTTCATTTTCTAATGCAATCGTGGATCTCTACAGCTTCCTAAATATGAGGAAACTAAGAAGCACAAGGTGTGGAGAGAGAGAGAGAGAGAGAGAGAATGTATATCTGTGCATCTTTGTGCATCTCTAAGTATCTATGTGCATGTGCATCTGTGTCTATCTATCTATCTATCTATCTATCTATCTATCTATCTATCTATCTATCTATCTATCTATCTATCTATCTGTCTGTCTGTCTGTCTGTCTGCACTGATCAGCCATAAAATTAAACCCACCTGCCTAAGATTGTCTCGGTCACCTTGTGACTTCAAAAAAAGTTCTGACCCATTGGAGCACGGACAACATAAGGGCCTCTAAAGGTGTGTTGTGGTATCTGGCACCAAGACATTAGCAGCAGATCTTGTCCTGTATGTTGCCAGGTGGGGCCTGTATGGATCAGACTTGTTTGTCCAGCACATCCCTTGGATCCTTGACTAAGATCTTTACGACATCTTGACCTCTTCCTGAGCAACATTTTTTTTTTTTTTTAATCTGGAAGAGCACATTTTACTTCTGAAGGAGGCCACTTTCATTAGGGAATAACTCGGTCATGTACGAGTGTACTTGATCTGCAACAATGTTTGGGTAAGAGGAACAGCACGTGTCAAGGTTTTCCCAGCAGGACATTGTCCAGAGCATCACATTGCGTCCTTCGGTTCGTTTCTCTTCCCCACATGATGTAAAATAAAACATGATTCACCAGACCAGACCACCTTCTTTCATTGCTTTATGCTTCAGTTCTGATGCTCACATGCCCATTGTAGGGTAAATTGGCGGTGGACACTTATCAACATGTGCACTCTGGCTGATCTGTGGCTCATATGCAATAGACCCTGATGCACTGGGCATTCTGGTGCTGTGTTCTATTGGAGCCAGCATTCACATTTTAATCAATTTGTGCTGCAATAGCTCTTTTGTGGGATCATACTGAACCTGAGAGACTAGCCTTCAGTGCTCAGTGTGACTTAGATGTCCATGACCCTGTCTCACCGGTATTCCTTCTTTGGACCACATTTGGCAGGGACTAAACACTCAAGAGACCTGTTGTTTTTGGAGATGCAAGCTGTCTGTCCATCACAATTTGGCCACTCTGATCCCAACACTTGCCCATTTTTTTCTGCTTCCAACACATCAACTTCAAGACTTGAGTGTTCACTTGCTGCCTAATTTATGCCCTCCCCAGACAATAGCCATTGTAAGGTAATAATAAATGTAATTTCCTCTACCTGCCAGTGGTTTTGATGTTATGGCTGATTGGTGTACATACCTGCTTCTGTGCAGATTTCAATGCTGCTAGATCATTTACCAGTCTTTGTGAGAAATAACAGGGTCCTGCTCTCTAGTTACCTTCAAATTAATTATCTCCACTCGATATCTCGCACATCCTGATGTGATAAAGGTCAAGACCGAAAGCTGTGCTAGAACACACTGAAATGTCAAAGAACACCACAGTGCAAGCACAAGCTGATTGCTGTTTATACTCTATTAAAAGTAAATGGTAAATGATTCGTTCTGTGGGTTTGTCTTTGTATCATGGGGAATGCTGTCATACTCTCAGTAATAATGCTATTAAAGGTAAATAATGAAATGCACAACAGTTTATTTACAAGGTGGTACATTTTTGTGTATGTACTATAGGTGTACATTTTATGGAATTGTACATAACTGTATGAGAATTCTCACTCACTCATTTACTTACTCACAAAATCTCTATACCGCTTTATCCTGTATAATCCTATCTCAGGAGACATAGGGTACGAGGCGGGGTACACCCTGGATGGGTTGCCATTTGAGGAATACTGTACTAATATAATAATAATAATAATAATAATAATAATAATGTGGGAAATTTATGGTGTATAAGTAACTTCAGTGAAAACCTTGTGAGCAAAGTGTGATTTTTTTTTTAAATAACAGATTTACTAAAATTTTGTTTAGCTACTGTATCTGCTATAGCAAAATAGTGAAAAATCAGGTGAATCAATTCAGTTTAAAAAAAAATGTCTGTGATGCAAGAGACAGCGTTTTAACATACAGTGGAACCTTGGATTATGAGCATAATTCGTTCCGGAAGCAAGCTCGTAATCCAAAACACTCGTAAATCAAACCAAATCAAACCTTCCCATAAGAAATAATGAAAACTCAAATAATTTGTTCCACAGCCCAAAAAAATAAATACAGAAAAATAAGTAAGACAATATATAAAGTAAAAATAAAACAAATTAACCTGCACTTTATATTTTAAAAAAGTAAAAAAAAATCCCAACAGATAAATGAACCAGCACCTTACCTTTGAAAAGAATCATGACAGAGCAGAGTTTCTATGTAGAGCAGTGTGTGTGTCTGTGTGAAGCCGGGGAGGGGGGGTGTAAAGGCAAGAGAGAGTGTGTGTGTGTGTGTGTGTGTGTCGGTGTCAAAAAACTTGGCACTCGTAAACCAAGACATGCTCGTTTGCTAGTCAAAATTTATTAAAAATCTTTGCTCGTCTTGCGGAACACTCGTAAACCGAGGTACTCGCAATCCGAGGTTCCACTGTACTTAAAAGTCTGATAACATTAGCATTGATTAGCAAGAAATTCAGCCAACAGAGCAAACGTGACTGAACCAGTGAATTAGGGTAAACAGAAATCAGTCAAGGGGCGTTCTAGTCAAACCAGGACTTTTGATTGTGCAGAATAACAGAACACAGTTATACGAGAAAAACTCCCTTTATTTCTCTATATACTGTAATCCGCTGCTACACTAATGCACTTATCCCAGAGTTTCACTAGTGCTTGGACTTAAAGTTTTCTCAGGACACCGAAACAACGATCTGACTGCCTGCTTCACATCTGAAATGCTGGCCTCCCAGGAACTCCCTAAATGGTCCAAAGATGTAAAAAGTCTTGGAGTGAGGTCAGGACTGTACGGGGGATGTGTCAATAACTCCCGGCTGAGTTCCTGAATGAATTTTGGTGAATGATAATGTGTACAGTTCCTACAGACAGATCCGCAATTTGATCTTGAATATGTCTTCGTTCCCCTGAAATTTCATCACCAATCCTGGTTTTACTTGAACACCCCTAATGCATTAGATTATGAATGTATCTGGGAGAAATCTAAATCTACAGGTTTATGTTTGTTGGAAATGCTTGCTTGACTTTATCAACTTATTATTATGATTATTATTATGATTATGATGATGATGGTTATTATTATTATTATTATTAACGCTTGCTAACTAATCTTCCTAACAGGACGACTACATCCCGTATCCCCGGATCGAAGACGTGAGTTCCAACAACATCTCCAAATGTATTACAGAATTCATTCCCATGCTCTTGTCATCATCATCATCATCAGCACCATCCTCCTCTTCGTCCTATAGGTGCTGGAAAAAGGTGGACCATATCCACAAGTGATCCTGCCACAGTTTGGAGGTTACTGGATCGAGGACGCGGAGGCTCCAGTGGGCACCCCGACGTCCTCAGACAGCAGCTTTTGTGAGGAAGAGGACGCTGAAGTGGCAGGACCAGGGGGAGATGGAGGAGGAGGAGGAGGAGGGTTTGGGTACAGGCTGGAGAGCAACAGCACAGCACGAGCATATCGCAAAAACTTTTTTGGAAGAGTGAGTAGAAATCATAAATCTTAATCGTACGTTTAAAAGGTATAACTGTTGATATCTTGACATTTAATTAGCATTTAGGGAAGGAGTCGTTTTCAGGGTTTTGGTATTTGACTTAACAAGTTGCCTTTTGAGAAAATATGACATCTATAAATATAAGTGAATAAAAACAAATACGGTGCATCGCTCTGTAATAAATAACATGTTTTAGTGTCTGGTGTATGTCATAGAAAAGAATCATTGTGGTGCTGTGCTATATTTAAATTTAATTTTCTGTAAACACACACGTCTAAGTGTTTTATAATTTATAATAATATAATATATAGTAAATGTTATTTTACTATGAGAACCTAATTTCTACTCTATTATTATTATTATTATTATTATTATTATTATTATTATTTATGTTATACAACCGAAGTTTATGCAACATGGAAGTGACCAATTTTGCGTCCCTAGAAATTTCAAGTTGTTAACTTCAGCCATTTGGAGAGATGATTTTATATGTGTTTCAAAAATAGAGATTTTTCAGCGGTATACTGTCTTGCTTCAAATAATTATAACTTAAAATGCTAATTATTCACATTTCTTTGAGTATTGATACAAAAAAATTATTTACCCTTCTAGAAGAATATGACCTGTAAAAAAAAGTTGCTTAAATTAAAGCATTCCATGCCAAATTAAGTTTTTTTTTTTTTTTTTTTTTTTTTTAAGAAATCTGTAGTATCCGTAACTGTGTCAAATTCATGTTTTAATATTTTCGAATTTTGCATTTTAGACTAATACACATTTTCAGGTTTGTGTCGTTTCATGTGAAATCTAAAGTTTCATCCGAATGACAGTTAAGATCGTTGCAAGATTTGAATTCAAAAAAGTTCCGGACACTAAAACATAAAAGGGCATGAAACTGTATTTAGCAAATATTTCTTTTCATCTGATAGACATATAAATGTGTATGCATATTTATAAAAAAACAAAGCATGAATAGATAGAGATAAGGAGCATTAAGTGCTATGAAAAATGGTGCTATATGATCCTATCTGAAAATGCAACTAGAAATTGTATGCATTAGCCGAGTTGTTATATTACAAGAACGGTAGCAGCTAATAAATTAATAATAGCTTATTTACGGAAGCAGGTTCCAATTTGTATACTGATGCATATCCATAAATCCTCTTATACGTGTTTAAAGGTTCTTTAAACATTTTACCTGCTAACTTTTTTTTTTGTTCGTTTCTCACCCAGTCTGAGGTGTAAAAGGTCAGCATGTGTCGAGAGTGTCAAGAGTCAAGAGTAGTCCTTTAACGCCATTTCTTTCAAAGACATGTTTTGCTTGTTGCACTGTACAATATACTGTAAACACAGTTTTTGAAAGAGTTTTCTGTTCGTGGCGTTTACGTCTCGATGGAGGCACGAGAACACGACACTTAGGTTGAGCTGAGCTGGATGTCAAATGAACAGGTCGGAAAAAGAAGTATTTTCTCCTGAAGAGGTGAAGGGGATGTGGATCGCGCTGGCGAGGAATTCAAGAAATGAAATGAAGCATGTAAAATGAGGCATCTCTCTCTCTCTCTCTCTCTCTCTCTCTCTCTCTCTCTCTCTCTCTTTATTTCAGGAGCACATGAACTATTATTGCACAGGCAGTAGCTTGGGAAACCTCATTATGTCTTTAAAGCATGAGGGAAATGAAGGTCAGGAATTCCTTCGTATTATGCTCAGGTATAACTAACGCACACACACACACACACGCACACACACGCACACACGCGCTCTTCCTCTCCCTCTCTTTCTCTTTCTTCATTCTTTGGGGACACATCTTAAC
Source organism: Clarias fuscus (assembly GCA_030347435.1). NCBI lineage: Eukaryota > Metazoa > Chordata > Actinopteri > Siluriformes > Clariidae > Clarias > Clarias fuscus. The sequence continues at coordinate 28,182,001 of CM059218.1, forward strand.
ATGTCCGGTATATGTGCATTTAAAAATACTGGATTTAATTGAACTAATCAGCACAGTATCAGGAAGAGAGGCTTTTTTGTACGTCCAGGTGATGGCTCATAACGCCCAGGACAGCTCATGTCTAAAGACAAGCTGGAAAAGACACTTTTGAAGGAATTCATTTGAACACCAAGAGGGGAAAAAATCTAAAGTTAAACATATAAGGAAGAACTGGAAAAATGAGTCAGAATTCGAGAAGTGAAACGAGGATGAACGTTTGTCATACTGTATACTGTAAGTGGCACAGTACATTTTATGAGATGCCAGTATTTTCTGCTCATTCTGGACAGGAAAGAAGATGTCCAGGCGGACCTGGTGTCTAGCCTAGGGGACTTGGGGCATTAGACGGGATACACAGTGGATGGGGTGCCCAGGGCGCACGCACGCACACACACACACACACACACACACACACACACACACACACACACACACACACACACACACACACACACACACACACACACACACTACAGCCATTCTAGAAACGCTAAACGTCCTACTCAGCATGTCTGTGGGAGGAAACCGGAGTCCCCGGAGGAAACACACCAAGCACAGGGGGAACATGCAAACTCCATGCACACAGACCCAAAGCGAGAATCGAACCACGGCCACCATGCCAAAATGATAAAAAAAATCTAAATTCATATAATTCATTGCTTAGTTAGCGGTCACATGGCATCTAAGGAGATGTTTCCAACAAATCCAAATGCTAAAAAAAAAAAAAAAAAAAAATCCTGGTTTCAGCCTTTACTTACCGAATACAAAGAGTTCAGCTGCGAGCTTCACTGAATCACTTCCTGTCTCTGTTTCTCTTTATACACTGTCAGGCAAAAAAAAAAAAAAAAAGGTACTGCTTCAGAACGGTCCAACTATTGTCCCGCATCAACAAACAAAACAACACATGAGATTTGAAATGAGAAACTTCAAGGAAGAAGAAGAAGAAGAAAAACAAAAGAGCTATATTTAATACTGAAAGTAATCGCATTTCAACACACACTAATAGGACTGGGACTAAAAACAGGTGGTCATAAGAAAACCACTTGGTAGTGAGAAACAGAAGAAACCAGGAGAAAAGGTCTTCAGTTTGCTAAGGAGCGTAAAGGTTGAACTCTGGAGCGATGTTAAACTCTCATGTGTCTGATGAGTCCAGGTCGACCCTATTCCAGAGCGATGGGCGTGTCAGGGTGAGAAGGGAAGCTTGTCCGAACAGAATATTAGTGCGTGTGTGATTTTCGTTTAGCCAGGTAGTGTGAGTCACACCATTTATTATTATTTATTTACATGTGAACATCAAATGCCTGTCCACAGTTAGTCTTCACTACAAGCCTTATTCATTTACATTTTTTTTTTCTGATGGTTTGAGAAATGGTCACTGCGAGTTAACAAAATGTGCCCCAAATTCTTTTTTCCATATTTAATGATTTGAAAAAAAAAGTATTTCATTTACTTTATAGTAATTCACCTACGTTGTTCATTGTGTTTCTGTTTGGCAGGTAAAAAAAATGATGGCTTATGAATTTTTGGGTTATGATTGGTTATATAATATAGAAACTCAGTGTGTGTGTGTGTGTGTGTGTGTGCTCATGAGCTATAGTAGGAGATATATCTACAGGAAAAGATTGAGTGGTTGGTTCTGTAATTATAGAGTCTGTTTGCAATTGTACAAAGCCATAATTATTGGGTTTAAGGGTGGTGTTCATAGGGTTACATAAGCCCTTTGTGACAACTGACATACTGTAAATAAGTGTCAGCTGTCATAGATGAAGGACAAATTTGCTCTCAACACTGTGTTTGCATGTCATGACCACTGACTTTATAGATAACTTTTATTATGCCACAAGCTCTTCATTTTTCATTCAAATGGTTTCCAGTACTGTGCAAAAGTCTTTGACGACACCCCCCCCCCCCCCCCCCCCCCCCTCTCTCTCTCTTTCACTGGTTCTCATGCTTGAATGATGCATAGGTCTCTGTGTGGCTTAACAAGCAAAAAACATTCCTTTGAAACTGCCCAGGTACAGGGACTGGACTGAAAACTCCCAAATATGAAGAAATGATTGTGTATCACAAGTATCACATATTGCACTGTACTGTCCTCCTCCTGCTGTTTGGTGGTCCCACATAAGCCCTTTTTAGACACGTCTGGATCATTAATCTGTAAAAATGTCATTCAGACATACTGTACCAGTATTTTAGGGTATGCACGTGATATTTCCCACTTTACTTAATCCAAGATTCCACAGTACCTCAAGTTATGTATAATATGCATGTGCATTACTGTATGTATTATGATAAAGTAATCCATGATCAATGTGTCCAAATCTGCCTATGTATGACCGAAAGGCCACCCACTCTTTGATTTAGCGGAGACAATAATCTCATGATCATGTCCTACATTCTACATCTGTACATGGAAATTTTGTTTATGCCTACCTGTAAATGTTACTGAAGCCAATAAGATTTAGGGAATGGGGCTGCTGATGCCTGGTAGATTTATACCTACCGACAATAGTTATCAAAGTCGTGAGCTTTGCTTCAGAGGATAATCTCACCATGATCCTGTAGATCTGGACATAAAAACTTCTGCTTTAATCATCTGTACTTGTCTCAGGAGTTCTGTCTACTGTTACCTTTGGCTAAAACTTTACATGTTCTAAATAAAATGAACCTGAATTGAGAAATGGGAACCTGAATTAGAATAGTACAGAAAAAAGCTACAACACATTGTTTGTCTTCTTCCTGTAATCTTTCAGGTCAAAGACAAAGACGCTTCATGACAGAATTCCACTGGAGGGACTGAACCAGCTGCCCAGTGTTCCTCAGATAGCCAAGGTGTGTATTGTGTATCAACTTTCTTATGCCATGAGATTTGTACAGTATGTATGAAAATGTAAAATTAACCCAAAAAAATTAAATAAAAGAAAAAATGTAAAGACACAAAGTTCATGTGGTCAACAATTATACTGTATGAGCCAGGGGTGCACAAACTTTTGCTTACACCCGTATATGCGCCTAATTGCACCGGTTTTGTTTCAGCTGCTTTGTGATGATGTCACGGGTCTGAAGTTTAATCCCGTCCTATACCCGAGGGTAAGTGTGTTACCCACAAAAATTTTTTAAAAAATAAATCAATTCTCATGCTTCAGATTCTAGTTTAGTTCCACAACTATCGGCACCCTTTCTCTCCATGTGCTCCATGTTCCCCTTCACTTATACAGTGTGTTCCAGGAATAGGCTCTGGATTCACTACAACACTATTATATTATAACACTAGTATTTATGTACTATACATAATACACTATATGGACAAAAGAGTATTTGGTCAAACCTGTTAAATTCTTGCAATTCGGGTGTTTCAGTCAGGTCCCCTTTCCCCAGTCAAGGGGATGCTTAATGCTTCATCATACCAAGACATTTGACTTTGTTGCAGCAGTTTGGTGAAAGCCTTTTTCTATTCCAACATGACTGAGCCCCAGTGCACAAAGCAAGGACTATAAAGACATGGTTTGATGAGTTCAGTGTGGAAGAACTTGACTGGCCCAAACATAGAGCCCTGATTAACCTCATTGCACGCCAGGCCTTCTCATCCAACATCAGTGCCTCCTGACCTTATAAAATGCTCTACAGAATGAATGGACATGAATTCCCACAGAAACACTCCGAAATCTCTTTGAACCCCACTACCGACAGTTTGCCACTGTTGGGCCCTTGTGCAAGACTATTCCCAACTCTATTCCCATATATAATACCAGCAGGAAGGGGCATCTGGCGCAAAAACCTGTGCGGATCAAATAATCTGATTTGATTTCCCTGAGAAAGGGAAAAGAGACTAATGGGGACGGGGTTCTGCTCTATTTACAGAGCTCACTACACTGCACTACTCAGGACATCTGGGCTAATGTGTGTGTACCCCAGGGTGCAGCAAAGTCCATCTGCTTCACTAATGCCCTCAGGCTCAGCGTGTGTGTGTGTGTGTGTGTGTGTGTGTGTGTGTGTGTGTGTGTGTGTGTGTGTGTGTAAAGTATTTCAGCATTCTCTGTATCATCTCTGGACCCCATTTGTCCTCATGGACACAGTCCACATGAAACCCTTCTTGAGTCCTGAGTCACACACATATGCTCTTCCTGCTGGCTCTGTCTCACACTCGCTGTCTGCTCTTTCCCGTCCCTCAGGCCTCTCAGCTGATAGTCGGCTTCGACGAGCACGAAGTCAACAACACTTTCAAGTTCGGGGTCATATATCAGAAGTTCGGACAGGTGAGCGAGACTTGAGAGAGTCCTTAAAAAGCATTTAGATTAGCGGTAATAAAATATGCTGGAATGCTACACTAGAGGAATACATTTTAAAATTATTATTATTATTTTAGTTTTTTTTTTTCCACTACTGTATTTCTTCTATCGCAGACGTCTGAGGAAGAGTTATTTGGGAATAGCGAAGAGACGCCGGCATTTGCCGAATTTCTCAGTGTGCTGGGAGACAATATAGAGCTGCAGGATTTTAAAGGGTAACTCAACATCACAGTCTAACAATCACATAGACAAACAAATAATTAAATGAAATGAAATGAAATTAAATTAATAAAATTCAATAATTGTACAGCTATATTTTTCATATTGTATATTTTGTTCTTATCTTCTGTAGCTATACTTTCTATTTTCTATATTTAATTTCTTGTTTTATTTCATAATTTATTTCTTATTGATTATTGTGAAGGTCACGGGCGGTCATTTAAGCATTTCGCTGCATATCGTACCGTGTATGACTGTGTATGTGACAAATAAAATTTGAATTTGAACTTGATTTGAATTCGATTTGATGATGATTAAATAAAGATTTTGGTGGAAAATCACATAAAATATTACCAAAATGTCTTCTCATTCCAAACAAGCCTTTTAAAAAGCTGTTTTTACCCCAAATCCTCTGTTGATACAATATTGAGGAAATTGTATTATTATTTTTTATTATTATTATTAATTATTATTATTATTATTATTATTATTATTATTATTATTATTTTATTATTATTATTATTATTATTATTATTATTATTATTATTATTGCAAGATGTTAACTGTCTTGTGATTATGTCTTTCAGGAATAAATTGTGGTGTATTTGCAACAATGTATTATTTTTCCCTATCCCTTATTAGAGGGACAGTTGTTCCGTTATTATCAGGAGGTTTTTCCTCACTGTGTCCCATCACTTTACATCACTGTTGCCTCTGGCTTCTTCATTAGGGATCTAAATCTACATTCGGATTTCTTTAAAGCTGCTTTGTGCCAATACGTGTTATTACAAGTGCTAACAATACACTTAAATTGACTTAAATCTGCAAAGTTTTAGGTTGCCTTGTTTCCATGCTGTTCTGTATGATTTGGTTTTGTCTACAGCAGTGATTAAGTAAGGAATGAAAATGTAGTGATGAGCTGTTAGGAAATATTTAAAAATCGAATGATGTAATGCAGCACGAGCCAAAGCAAGCTTTCTGTGGCTTCCCTGAAGTTGATTATTTTCCAAAACATTTTCCAGAAGGAGAACGTGTTTTAGAGCACTTACTGTGTATGACAGCACATCAGTGTCAAAGTTTTGCAACTCAAGGAAGTCTTCAGGACTGGGGAGTTTCTGCTTTCTGATTTCTCTCCAAAATGACGGAGTATTTTAGGAAACACACAGAGCGCGCGAGAGAGAGAGAGAGAGAGAGAGAGAGAGAGAGAGAGAGAGACAGTGGTAAAAACAGAAACTTGTTTCTCAGTTCCTCTTCTCACTTACGTTATAGCAGCTATAAACATTTGTTGCTGCACCAGGCTGTGTTTTCTCTCTTCATTGTTACCAAAACAAAATGTATTTTGCCATGATGTCACGAAACCAGAAAGTGCAAACTGGGAGAACTTCCTGATATCACAAAGCTCTACCATCTGAGGCTTAAGATTTTCAAGATGCCTCGATTGAAACAAGTGACCTAAGTACTAGACGTCTCCAAAATGTGTCCGTTAAGGCTCAGCTTAAATACCACTCAGATCGTGCATTCTGGAAAGCCTGATATTTCCTATGGTTCACTTTTGTACCAGCGTCAATGTCTGTAGCTTTAAACGCATCTGAGCTACTCCGCCTCTTCCCATGCCCATTTATGGAAGTGCAGTTTTCTAGCCAATCAAAAACGTAAGGACCAGGACTTTCCTGTAATGGTGTTTGAGGAGTTGAACAGTAGAGTGGGTATCTACAGTAAAAGCTTTGAGATTTGCACATCACAGATCTCGCAGAAGCCTTAAAACTTGCCAGTAGAATTCGTAAAATGCCACAACTGGTGAAAAAGACGATGATCATGCACTTGGTCGAGCTCTGGACCTGCATCTGTCATGGAGATGATGGGCTCTTTCACTTCATCTCAGGGTCGTACCAGTACACCCAATCTTTGTTACCGGTAATGATCCTCCACATGAAGGACTGGTAATCCATGACACACTAGCGGAGTTCTTGACAGATTTCAACACGTTGTTCCTTCTTCTCCTGGTCCAGCAGCCTGGGGACAAACTTGGCATCGACAAACCGACAATGGCGGCAACGTTGTGATTTGTTTTCCGGCGATCATCATGCACAAGTTGCTGAACGGTTTTAACATTTTGGGGGGTTGAGCTTGTTGAAGGTCTTCCTGATCTCCTGTCGTCTTCCATTGACGACTCATTGCAGCATCGCCGTAAACTTGCCGAATCACGTCAAACGTCTCTGTGGCTGATTTGCCCAGTTCCACACAGAATTTCACATTCGCTCTTTGTTCTAACTTGCGGTTCATAATGAAATAGCACATGGTCAGAGTAGCACCAGTTTGCGATGTGCACAGAACGATGCCTTTTGGCACACTGGCTTATAAATGTCGGTGCTCCCTGTAACTGTGCGTTCAGCCTCGTGCTGCCATCTGCTGGCGTGTTACAAAACTAGTCTTGAAACTTTTTGATACCTCCTTGTATGCAAAATACCCATGCCCTTTTCTTCTTTTTTGCCTGGAATAATGTCATTCAGGCAGGAAAATCGGAACAGCATATTGAAATACTTTTAACGACAAATGTGAGAAAAAAGGATTGTCATATTTTGTCAGTATGAGAGCTCAAAAATGATTGGAAAGTTCATTTTGCATTCCCTTTTCACTGGTTCCCTTTATATACACTTCGATATATATGCTTTACCATGTAAAAAATAATTCTAATTTGACTTTTTACTTAAGTAATGGCGCATTTTGTTCCTGCAGTATTGGTCCTCTTGGGCAGATAGTCCGCCATACAAGGTGCTGTTTTAGCTGTTACTTTAGAGAAGATAACGTACTTCATGAATATTATATTATTATATGAATATTATATTAAGTAAGTGATTTGTTGTTGCATAAGTGTCAGTGCAGCTGTTATAAAAATGTATCCGATGCCTTCTGACCAAACAGAATCCAGAATTGTCAGTGCTGTGTTATAAACTCGAATAAAACTTTCCAGATGTTCTGAAACTTTTGACCAGCAGTGCAAATGTGTAACACTGTACATGGCAAGCAGTAATATCCAGTACGCTGATTTACCCTTCAGGTTCCGTGGTGGCCTGGACGTGTCTCATGGACAAACCGGAACTCAGTCAGTCTACACCGTTTTCCGAAACCGAGAAATCATGTTCCACGTATCGACTAAACTTCCCTTCACAGAGGGAGACGTACAGCAGGTAGACACCCAACCTTCATTGTTTGTTTTCCAGGAGTTGCTTGGAGAAGCTTGACAGTGTAAAATGTAAAACAGACTCTAGTGCCAGAGACATCAGAGGTGTTTTGGCAACATCATTGTACAGAGGAATCGCCACGTTCTCATGTTAAGCTATGTTCAGTGCTGAATCTAAGGCTGTGTGTTGCAGCTGCAGAGGAAGAGACACATCGGGAACGACATAGTAGCTGCGGTTTTCCAGGAAGAACCCACTCCGTTTGTACCTGACATGATCGCGTCTAACTTCCTCCACGCCTATGTGTTAGTGCAAGCTGAAAACCCCTGTACTGACCACACCACCTACAAGGTACTGAACGTTCGGAATGTCCCATGCAGACATCTGATAAGAAGGGGACGGAGAAATCATAAGTTCATTAGCTGTGTTGTCTGGTTGCCCGGAAACCTGCAAGATAATTTAATCCCAAATCATGATGAGATGATTATCTAGCTAAATGCATAAATTAATAAAAATGACTGAAAACTCAAATTTCTGCTTTCACTTTCCTGTGTTGCTCATAATATAATAATAATTAAAAAAAAACAATAATAAAATATTTACTCATAAAAATAATAGAAAACCTGTGGTTTAGATAAACCCCTAATAATCTGCGTTTCTGATTCGTGCCTCAGGTTTCTGTCACGGCTCGAGAGGACGTCCCGCCGTTCGGCCCACCTCTACCAAATCCTGCTGTTTTTCAAAAGGTGATCAAGCAATAAGAGCTGTGCCTTCGCATGATTCTGGAGGATGAGGATGATACTCATGGTGTTTTTGGTCTCTCCTTTAATTCTCTACTTCGCAGGGTCCTGAATTCCGTGAATTTCTGCTCACGAAGCTGATCAACGGCGAAAACGCTTGCTGCAAGTCTGACAAGTTTGCCAAGCTGGAGGTGAGCGGGAATAACGCTGCATGTGTTTAAGCAAACGAATGCTTTCATTATGTTAATAATAAGGCATGTGATGGTTTTTGATGGGGTTGATTTAGGAGTTTAGCAGCAATCTGGTCCGAAAGCAGCTTGTAAAAATTCTTAGTCTAAGAAAATCTGGACTAGCTACTAAATAAATAAATAAATAAATAAATAAATAACTTGTACGAAATAAATAAAGTACAGTCATGTGGAAAAGTCCTCAGCCTCCCCTCATCTCTTCCATATTAAATTTACTGAAATGGGAACAAATGTTTTACTGTGACAGACTGCAAAGTGCATAAAGATATGCATAATCTTTTTTTTTTTTTTTTTTTTATGTAACCGCCTCAGCAGCAACCTCATTTCCCCTCTCGTCCGTTCCAACCTCAGTGAAACGTCGACCTTTAAGTTGAATTAAGTCCGTTTTGGAGGCGAGTTCTGAAGGTGAAACTTCGTATTGCGAAACGCATTTTCCAATTGGAAATAATGTGAATGCAGATAATCCGTTCCATCCACCCAAAAATATTACTAATATTACCAAGCAATTAAAACTTTTAGAAAATATGTAAATTAAGTCGAAAACAATATTAAAAATTGACATTAAACCTCACTTAACCCTAATTTATGATTCCTTTTGTCAACGGCTAGTTTAAAAACAAAACTGAAAGCGGCTCCCCTTTTCTACTTGCTGCCGTCCTAGCTAACATTCTTGGGACTCAAGGTGCTATGTGTCTTGCACAAAATGCAAAAAAAAAAAAAAAAAAAAAAAAAAAATCTTATTTAATATTAAAACTCTCTTCGCTTGGCATTCCACTGACACAAACACGTTTTGAACACCTCCCGGATGTACACTCATGAAAAACAGATGATTTTTTATATGTACTGTAACAAAACAACATTCCACTGAAACTGCTCCGGTACAGGGACAGGACTGAAAATGAGCGATAAAGTCCTTCAGGAAGCCTGGAGAACCATTCCCTTAAAAAATACAAGAAACTTTGGCTCTTTGGAAGCAAAATTGGATGAAATGAAGACTTTTACACAGCATTGTAGCTGGTCATCCTAACACAACATCATTAATTCTAATAATTATACAACAACCCTGATGTGTGTGTTTCAGGGAAGGACGCGAGCAGCGCTCCTGGATAATCTGCACGATGAGTTGCACAGACAGACCCAGGCCACGATGGGAGTCGGTTCGGTCGCAGGGGAGGACAGGCTGGAGAACGGAGGGCATGGAGGTCTGCTGGAGTCCTTCAAGGTGACCCTGGATGATGAAAAACTTTTGATAGAATGTGTTCTAGGTCACATTTGTAGAATGTCATGATTGTATTTCTTCGACCTCACAATTGTTTCTTTGTTGACTAATTACGTGTTTGTTTGTTTTTTTGCAATTATATTTCTAGTTTTCTTAATTTCAGGCTTTATTTGATATTTTTCTGGCCCAGACATAAGCTTCAACCCCTAACCAGATGGTTTCCGTCAACCTTTCATTTTAAAAAGATGAATTGTTGAGGTTGCAAAGGGAAAGTTTTGTGCTGTTCTACAGTTTAAAGTAGAGCCGTAGTCGAGTCTAAAACAACAAGGGCGATCCGTTTGTCATCATGTCATGTTTGTCATTTGGGAGGCTTGTTATTTCAAAAGATTTAATACCATAGTGTTGGATTCCAGTACATTAATTTAACCCCATAATGCACTTCAGGCAAATGTACTGAATCACAAGGACAAGGCGTAGGAAACGCTTTAGGAAATGTTTATTGCGCGTCTTGTCATGATTTCCTTTGATCCTTGGCTGCCCCTTGTGGTGGAACTTGATATGAAATAAAATCCCAATTAAAATTTTATAGTCTCAGATTTTATACATTGTTGGTTTTATTCGAAAATCAGACCTGAAACCATATTTGAACTGAATAAGTTATAACATGGTTACACTGAAATCTAAGACACAACTGAACGAACTGAAGTTAGTTCCTAATTTCATTAATGTTCTCAAACTCAACATCTTTGTGTTGCGACACTTTATGACTTTTTTATGTGTGTGTGTGTGTGTGTGTGTGTGAATGTTTGCAGGCAGTGTGCAGGCATGTGTCAGGTCTTGCACGGTCCCGCACTGCTCACGCCGTGTTGATTTGCGTAGCAGCCGTCTCTGTGTTCTACCACACCCAGCTGGCACAGATGCCCGATGCTTGACCCTGCGTCACTGCATGCACGCCACAAAACATGACATCTGATTGCTTTCTTTGTTTGTGAGCTTGGCTCTTTTTGTATGATTTTTACAAAAGATCATTGTACCGTGAAGTGTTAAGGAAGTTCTGTAGATATAATTGTGAAGTGAGAATGTGTTTACTAAAAAACACAGGTGGAAATAAAGTCTGTTGATAACCAGATGATACTGTGTTGTGTCTGTTCCACATCCTGATAAGGTTTTTGTGCAGTGATTGTCAGTGTGTGTGTATGTGTGTGTGCGTGTGTGTATGGCTCTATCTGCTGGCTGGGTTTGGTACTGTAGTGTCGTTGGCATTTCTGTGTATCGAAAGTCACTTTGTTGGGGCGGACGTGGCTCAGGAGCTTAAGGCTCTGGGTTGGTGATTGGAGAGGGTGACTGGTTTGGTGATTGGAGAGGGTGACTGGTTTGGTGATTGTTGGATCCCTGGGCAAGTCTTTAGCTCCACACAAGCCAGTACCATCAGAAGCCTGGTAAGAAAATGTGAGGGTTGTGACAGGAAGGGCATTTGATGTAGAATCTGGGCCAGATTTTGCTGATCATATGATCCCACATGGTGACCAATAGGATAAAATAACAAAGTCCAAGAAATGAAAATGTTCGTTAATGACACAAAATGTTCTGTAATATGTCCTGTCAAGATTTCCACCATGTGGCTAGCTAGTATTCTTTCTTGCTGAAGGCAAAGGTGTGTGTGTGTTGGCATAAAGGTGTGTATTAGAACTGCAGGACAAGAGTCTGTATTCTTGGAAAATCTAATGAATTACAAGCAACTTTAGAAAACCTAATATGGAATACAAATGGAAATAGAAACTGCATGTTTGGTAGCAGTATGTGGAAATGTTGGGTTATCCAAAAATGGTGAATTGTTAGGGTTAGGGTGGGGTTCATTCTGATCCTTTAACCCAGGGTTTAGGAAGGTTATGGTTAGGATTACTGTGTCAGAATTCAGGTTAATTAACACAAAATTCTGACTTAACACACACACAAAAAAATCTGACCTTACCTCAAAATTTGATTTGATTTCATTTCGAAGTGTTAAAGTGAATTCTGACTTTTATTTTCTGAAGCTTGCGAGAGATTATTTTATATTCATGAAAACAAATCTGACTTACTGTCACAAAATTCCGACTTGTCTCAAGATTTGATTTATCATCCCAGTATTATGAGGTACTATGTCAAGAATTTGCCTTACTATGCAAAAAAGTTATTACATCAATTTTTACATCGATCTTAAAGCTGTAATGAATGATATTATTATGCAAAGCCAGTTTCTGTGCAGAATGATTCTGATCCTTAAATTTCGATTTCATACCTCATGTATTTTTGTCTTTTTATTTACTACCATAGTTCATGCTATCCCCCCCCCCCCCCCCCCCCCCCCCTTCTCTCTCCTCTCTCAGAGGGCCATGAGGGTGAGGAGTCACTCCATGGAGACGATGGTGAGTTCTCACAAGCACAAAGCTGCAGGAGGAGGTGTACCATCCAGTACGAGCGGAGGAGGGCTACCGCAGAGCAGCGCCGAGTGCACCAAGAGTACCTTTACGGTAAGAGGGAATACCTTTAAATCTTTTATTGTAGTAACTGAGAGATGCAGTATAATTAAAAAAATAATTGAGCCCTTAACCCTCAACAGCTTAGATGTATGATGAGTTTTATAATATATAAGTTATAATATATAATATATAAGCAATATAAGTTGCTTTGGATAAGGACATCTACCAAATATGAAGAAGGTAAGGTTTAGTAAATCAGACAGATGTTAGCACTTACCTTTTCTTCTGGATTTTGCTGGATGCCCCAAACACTCTTTTGCACAATATCAGTCTGATGTTGTTTCCTGGATGAGAAGTAACTTCATTGCTGCCCATCTTGAAACATGTATGAAGGTGAGCGTTACCATCAGTCCTGTGACTTGCCATCAGTAAAACATCCTAAACCATTCATGTGTGAGGTTCCCAGGTTGAGAAAGCAATGCCTTTTCCAGCATGATGGAGCACCTTGCCATAAGGTACTGTAAGTGCCTCAGGGAACAGAACATTGAAATGTTGGGTCCATGAAACGCCCCAGGCCTTAATCGCATTGAGAACTTGTGTGGTCAATCCTCAACAGGCGGAAAAAAACGAAACCCCAGAAATTCTGACAAACTCTCTGCAAGAACGGGGTGCCATCAGTCAGGATGTGGCCCAGAAATTGACTGACAGCATGCCAGGGTGAAATACAGAGGTCATTCTCAAAACTTTTGGCCCCCTGTAGATATAAGTTAAGTTTATCTTGGCCACTCCATTGTTCCCAAGAGCTTTGTTTGAACTTTTTTTTTTTTTTTCAAGGCCTTGTGCTATTGGATGAAATTAAGCTGTACTTTAATTGATTATCCTGTCTTAGATCTAATATCTGCCCTGTGTGTGTGTGTGATTCTAGCCTCCAGTGTTGTCAGCCAAGTCTCCAATGAAGAGTCCAGTAAAGCGGCGTTCAGGCTTGTTTCCCAGGCTACACTCGAGCACCGAGAGCCCTACTGAGAGACATTCACCCCGCAGGTTACAAACACTCACATGCATAATATTTCTGCGGATTATTATGATGCAAGAATTATGCTGTAGCAAAGAAACCTATTATTCATTCAATACAGCAATAAGCCGACTACACAAGTACATGTTTTACAACATTCTGCTTTGTAAATTATGCTGGGTTTTTTTTTTTTTTTTTTTTTTTCACAGTGATCAGAAGTCAGCAGATGTATTTACACACTCACAGGAAGTAAGGTCGGAGACTTCATCCAATCCAAGCTCACCAGAGATCTGTCCGAGCAAGGAAAGGTCAGCGGTGCTATCATTTTTTTCCTTTTTTTTCCGTTTTCTGTACGACCTACCATTGTATGGATATTTTCAGCTCCTCTAAATGAAGACTAATTCGCTGCTATTTCCAATCGCGTCTCTTCCTGTGTGGCTTTTCTGTGTTGCAGGCCGTTTGTGAAGCTGAAGGAGTGCAGCGGCCGAGGCAACATCTCCCGCTCGTCCTCTAGCACCAGCAGCTTCAGCAGCACAGCTGGAGAGGGAGAAGGCTTGGAGGAGCTCGACATGGTCAGACACTAAACACTCTTATACAATCATTTGCCGAACACAGAAATAAGCAATGGTGTTGGAAATTAGAACAGCATGGCACTGTTACAAGACATCACATTCGAGTTAGAAAACAGCATTGCACAGTTTAGGCATTTGGCAGACGCATTAAAAAAACAAAACAAAAAAAAAATGCTTACAGTTTCCGGCATTGAATAGACGGGTTTCTACTGTAGGTTACTAACTAAGTGCCATCAGTCAATCGGAATCACCAAGCAATACTGCACAATTACTGAACAAGCACAATTACAGAAAACATGTTATCAGACACAACACAAACCCAAACAATGCATATGTTTTACCAGGAAGTGCCACAGAGCAAGAATCTTTTTTTTTCTTACTGATACTTATTAACATTAAAATAGAATATATATCACACAAAACAACAACAAATAAAAACAGTTCAGTTTCAGAAACCATTTACAACAGAATACGATTTTACAACTACATGCCTCTTTCACCACATTCCTTATGATGGCCTTACGATCTTTAATGGATATTTATGTGTCCAATTTTAAATTATTCTAATTCTAAAAAATCATTCTATGAGGAATGTGTGTTGAAAGAAAATGCAGCCCGGGAAAAACTCCTGGTGTCTTAAAAAGCGACCACACAGAGATAAGAGGCAAAAAATAAGCTTTGTCTATTATTGCTATAGAAATATTCAAAAATAAATAATAAACCCATACTGTTTTCTACAAGTGGTCAATGATGTTCAAGCCATTAAATCATAAAGAATATACTGGAGAGTAAGAGCCATGGGATTTGTGATAAAGCATAAAGATGTATGGTGCACTATACAGTATATCAGCAAATAAATCTGGCAAAAAGTCGCTTGCATACGTTTCCTCTTAGCGTTAAAAGCAAACTTGAATGCGGGAGGATTACAAACACAGCGCAGCAAAAAAAATAAAAAAATAACACGGACATTCCAAAAACACACAATTACAGCAACAAAATAAACCCTAACTGTAGCACAGTTATAAATCATATGATAATCATATAATCATATACTTAGCTTATAATGATGCTATGCTAAGCTACTACAGCTTAGCTTAGCACAGCGTCATTATAAATCAGCATAAATTTAACTACAGTGTGTTATAGCATACTATAATACATAATTAAATAAATAGCAAAGAAAAGTTATTTTAGCAATTTATATATATATATATATATATATATATATATATATATATATTAAAAACATTGTGAAGTACAAAATACAAAACAGTTTCTGAGAAGAAAGCCTAGTTCAGATGGTCTAATTAGATTCTCTGAGACCCTAGAATACATTAGAGCCCTAGTGATTACATTGGAGGACAAAGTATTGAGTGAGAATGGCAGACGTACGGCACTGTTGTGTTAGCGCTGAGCAGTCACCCAAATTCGCCATGTTCACGGCGTTCAGCTCCGACCACAATGCGGGGAACCAGAGCTTCAGGGCAACGCTCACTATGTCACAATGAAAGTGAAGATACTGTACAGGATATAATCAGATACGTGTTTATCATGTATGCCAGGCCATGCTCATAGCGCACACAAATACACCGCACACACACACACACTCACACACACACACACACACACACACACACACACACACACACACACACACACACACACACACACACACACATTTATATAGCTGTTGATTATGCTAAGATCTAGTTCTCTTTGTCTTTCTCAGACGGGAAAAGTAAAATTTCACCCAAGTCAAACCTGAAGTTTCATTTTTGACCAGCTGAGCCACATGACTTAATAAAGTGAGTAAAGCAGCCGGTGAGGGCTCATTGAACTCTTCTGGTGGCTTTGATTAAGAGAAATGTATAGTTGCTTTCTGTATTCTCTTTGTTTCAGGGGCATTTTAGAGAGATGAGAGCGACTACAGAGAGAGAGCAGGTAAGGTTCAGCGATGCACTAAGGCAATAATGTGGCTTTGACGTTGATTCATGCCAGTTTGTTATTCTTATACGTTGGAAATGTTACACTGACTATAGCCTTTAGCTTCCAGTTGATCATCTAGATCTACTATAAAGTCACTTTGTAGGTATAATTACCCAGACTCTTAAAGAATATACCTGGCCAAAACATGGTATTGGTGCTAAAATGTGAATTTTCAGACAGGATTATACAGTATAACATCATCTTTCATAATACTTAATGCTTCTTATCTCCCGATGCATGCTTCATTTTTTGTACATATTCATACACATTTATATTTTAATCAGATGAAAAAGAAACACATTTGTTAAATACAGTTTTATATGCCCTTTTATGTCTGTAACAGTAGTGTCCTTTTTAAATTCAGCTCTTTCAATTATATTAACTGTTATTCCGATGAAACTTTAGATTTAGATTTGACATAAAAGACATGAACCTGAAAAAGTTTATTATTCTAAAATGCTTAATAGGTTATATAAGATATTATATATCGTATTATATATTATTATTATAATAAGATATTGCAACATGAATTTGACATGGTTACGGACATTACAGCTTTTTTTTGCTTTTTAGACTTTTACCAGAAAAAAAGGGAATGCAATGTTGGTATGAATACTCATAAAGAAATATGATTCATTTGCCTTTTTAAATAATTTTTGTTTGAGTATGATGCTGAAAAATGGGCATTTTGAGGGCATGTATAAAATCATCTCTCCAGAACGACTGAAGTTAGCAACTTGAGATTTTTTAAGGAAGCAAGATGGGTCACTTCCATGTTGCATAAACTTCAGAAGTAGCTTCTTTGGCGCACACATTTTCTGTATTATTTGTACAGTATAACATGAAATAAAATCAGCACCAATACTGCGTTTTGGCCGACTGTATCTGACCATTTTCGTTCCAGTCACATGACCACATATCAAACATATATCCGATCTAGGACCAGATCTATCATGTCTATAGTGAACTATAATTCAGATCTAAAATGTCCAGATGTGTGCATTCAGACAGCCCTAAAAAAATCTAATCTGTGTCACATTAGGGTAAATAAATCTGAATTTGAATCACTTCAGACTGGTAATGTGAACAGAATCCTGATTCAGATGTAGTTTTTGTCTTGTTCATTATTGTCATCATTGTCTTTCTATTTATTTAGTTTTTATTGCTGTCTTCTCTTTTCTAGGCAGTGTAGCTTAAACGGAGCCAAGCGACCTCCTGTCAAAGCAAGAAGGGACCATTTGTTGTACGCAACACAACCACCTTCGTTACTGCTCTCCAACACACACCTTTCTAAACTGCACACAAACACACACACTGAGCAGGTGACGCCAAGATGCCAAAGCAAGACTTTAAAGGCAAGAAGGCTACATAGGTTCACTTTGTGGCCAGAGTTGCTTATCATGCAGGTAGCTGACAAAAAAAAAAAAAAAATGCAGAATAACAAAAATCAATGTCGCCATTTTTATTATTTTTTTTTAATAGATTATAATTTGAGGAGTCGCATGCGATATGTGTTGTGTACCTTCTGATGACCGTGGCTTCATTCTTTTAAATTTTTAACCATGTTAACTGCAACGTAATGATACGTAATGACAAAACACAAGATACACAAAAATACAGCAAAGATACCACTGAGACTATTGCAAGCCATAATGCAAATACAGTTACTCTTTTTTATTTTTACATTTGCACTGTCTGTGGTGTTTAGACACTACCTGCTGGTCAGAAATGTCCATGTGGTGGCCAGGGAAAACCTTTCACACAATGAAATTATTATTATACTATTAATATTATTGTTATACATCATATTACATATCTATCCTAACACTGGATCAAAGTGTGACATTCCCTAGGCTAGCAAAGATTTTGAGATTTCTTCTTACCAAACATGATGTTTGCAGGAAGAAAGCCTACCTTTTGAAAGTGAATAAATATATAGTTATTAATAAATTAATATTTAAGGGCTTTTTTTGTGAAAAAAAAAAAAAAAGTAGTCGTGCCCATGCATGCCAGTGGCAGAAACTGACAGATGTAAAAAAAAAAAAAAAAAAATCTCAGGATGTTTTTTGTTGTTATTGTTGTTGTTGCCACCATCACCTCTGGCTGCTTCATTAGGGACAAAATGGTAAAGCTAAAAAAATTTATATATACAGTATGTACAGTATATACACACAAGAGGGAGTGCTGTATTGCTGAATATATCACAGCTGTGACATCACTGCCATCGTATATCCAGCAATACAGCACGACCTCGAGTGTGACATGGTCTTTATACAACATCATCCCACACAAGTCCATCCTCGACTGGCTAACTAACTGCGACTGGCAGGGCTGGCAACTGACAATTTGTGTAATTAACAGTGGTGAAAGTAGTTTTAAATTCTTACCAGTACTGGATGAGGAGAATAAACCTTGGACGTACTGTAGTTGACAGTTCTGTAAATCTCTTTATCCTCTCTTTATATCTCCACATATTCCACTTTAGAATATCAGCTTCAGTAATTTACAGGATCTGAGGTTAAATTAATTCCAAATAGTTTTAAATGGACAGCAAGTGCACCATGTACTGTAGGGTGTACCATCACATGCTAAGTTGGGAACTTGATCAGGGGTTGGAAAACAGTTTGGAATTCAGCCTTGGGTTAGGACCTAGTTAGCATTTCAGCCATACTGTACATAAAAGAACTGATGGTTCAGATGCATATCAGAGCGACTTAGAAGCGATTAATAAGAAGTAAAAAAAAAAATTATATATATATATATATATTTTTTTTTCTTTTTGTTCTTGCTGAAAGCGCTTCTGTGGACAGTTGTTGTCTTCAGTATGGCAGACTGTACATGACCTACTTTCACCCATGCTGCAACCGACAGTTAGTGTAATTAACGGTTATTAGAACACCTGTGATGTGGCGTGATGAATATGGTTAAACATCCCAGTGGTGGTACCGTCCATTATCACCACTCATGGAATGCTTCTTGTCCAATCAGATTGCTCGGTTGGTAGTGACTGGTGTATAATTTTTATTAAAACTTCTGTGAAGCTGCTTTGCAACAATGTAATTAAAAAAAATTTTTTTCTATCTATACAAATTGAATGAAATTAAATAAAAATAATAAAAAAAAAAAAATAGAGGATGTAAGTTTTCCCTGACCACCACATATAATATTTTCAATGTCCAACTTTATTGACTTTCAGCTTTAATGTCTTGTAATGTTTTACAGTTACATTTATTAATTATCTTTGATAAAGATATATGAGGGGTGTTCAAGTCAAACCTGGACTTTTGATTGTGCAGAATAACAGAACAATGTTATGAAAGGAAAAACCTCCTTTATTTCCCTATGCAATCCCCTGCATCACTAATGTATTTATCCCAGTGTTTCACTAGTGCTTGGATACCATTAAGGTAGAATGTTTTCTCAGAACGCCAGAGCTATGATTGGACTGAAAGTTTTACATCTGAAACACTGGCCTCCCAGGAACTCCTTTAACGGCCCAAACATGTGGAAAAGGCTTGGAGCGAGGTGAGGACTGTACGTGGGATGTGGCAATAACTCCCAGCTAATTTCCTGTAATGTGCAAGTGGTGTTGGTGGATGGCCATGTGTATAGTTCCCAAAGACAGATGAGTCACGTTCAGAAGCTGTGGACAAATTATCTATATATTTTCAAGGATCAAGAGTTCCACTCGCTAAATGATCATGGAAACGGCCGCAATGGCCCCCTCGAGCCACCTTGGCCAGGATTGTTATTTACAGACGTATGTCTGTCTTTAAAATGTTGTTTGCACCGTTCAGATGTTTTACTGCGGCTAAGAATCTCATCACCGTACCGTTCTTGAAGTCTAACGGTGTTCTGCCTTCATTCATGAGTCATTTCATCACATGATCCATGTTGACTTGAACACCCCTCTTATGTAAATATGACACTGAAAATGTCATTTCGGCCAAATGTTTATACTTATTTCAATGATTCTTAAATATTAGCCATATTATGGATACTGACCTAGCCAATGCAAACTGAGGTGCAACGTTAAAACTATATGGATATTTGTATTTAATTAACAAAATGAGTAACCTAATCCCTAGGCCATTGTATCTTTTCCTTCTTTCTTATGCTGGGAAAACAATAACTGATTGCTGAGTTACATTCTTGTACGATAATTCTCTCTCAGATGTTAAGTTCAGAAATTGAATGAAATGGCTAAACGGTAGTCGTAGGATTCAAAATCAGCCAGTGCAAGCACATGTCCAAACAATATTTCCCCCAAATATAAGCTAAATGTCCTATTTCATTTACTATATCCCATGTTTGTAGATGTGTGCTATTAATTTACCTCAGTTAAATATCATTTTAGAATCAAATGTGAATTATTTAGTTGGTACAGTAGGTTCTTATACACAGAAACGAATATATTTCAATAGCCAACAAAACTATTTAAATCACAGTGGCCCCAATCTCGTAATCCTGCAGTTCTAATGACTGATATTTTTAAATAAACTATACACAAAGAACAGAACAAAGATGCAAGAAAATATGGTTATTCTTCTAAGCTAAAATGTCAATATGAAATCTTTTTTTTTTGCTAGATAGCCAATCTGAGCTAAGTTAGCTAGCAGGTACAGTGGTAACTTGGTATACAAATTTAATATTTTGGAGGCAAGTTCTTAAAAATAGGAAATAAAATAAATGCAGATAATCTGCTCCAGCCACCCAAAAATGTTACCAATTTCCAACACTTGAATCATATTTTTGCATATAAAAACATTAGAAAAGACATGTAAATTAAGCAAAATATCTCACTTAACCTTAAATTTATGATTCCTCTTGGCACCGCAAGAACCAAACTGAAAGTGGCTCCCTTTTCTTCTTGTTACCGTCCTTGCTAACATTCTTGGACTCATGGTACTGTATCTTCACTAAATCTTGCACAAAATGCAGAAAAACAAAAAATTCATAAAAAATATGCAAACTCGCTACGCGGCACCTACTTTAGATGTAGGCACAACTTCAGCATTCGCTTTGGCACAGTTTGTTTGATCGGACTATGCTACGTATGCTGAGGCAAACTTCTTGCATTAAAATTTTAGTTCTGAAGGTTCTTAAGGAAAGTTTGTGGAGCGAGGTGTTCGTATGCCACGGTACCACTATATTATTGGATCAATAATCTCTGCTGAAAGATCCAGCAAGTCTGGCAAATCTGGATTTTTCAGCAGGGATTAACTCATAACAAAGATTTTTAGGAGTTAGCGCTCCTATGTCGAAATACAGTTGATTATCCAACTAATGGTAGCTAGCAGTAGCTCAACTACTGTACACTAGCTACCTGGCAAGAAATTGGTAAGGTACACTAGTCAGAGGTTAATGTTGGTAAGCTGTAGATAAATTATTTAGCACTTAATGTTAGTTAGCTAGGTAGCATTAGCTACTTAAAATTTGCTAGGCGGTAATGTTAGCTGGCTATCTAAGAAAAACTTAGAGGTTAATAATAGTTCACAATGGCTTAATATAATGCATACTGTATGCTAGGTTACAAAACCAACATTAACAACTAACAAAGATTCCTTTACTAATCTTAGACACAAGTAGCTATTTAAATTATTTGCTAACTAGGTCAAAGTTGGCTATCTAACAAAATGCAAATTAACTAATATTTCATTTTAGCTTGCTATGCCAGCTTGGAAGAGTGTGTGGTTTTTAAGCCTGAATATACCAAGAAACCATCCCACCTCAATAATATGCCTTATTTTTTTTTTCTCTTGTAAAGGAAAATATTTTTATTTTTTATTCATTTTTATCCCCCTTAACTTGAATTGTACATATGCTAAAACATATATTTCCAGCACTCTGGTACTTAGTTCATATGTTTAAAAAAAAAAAGAAAAAAAAGAAGAATAGAAATTGTGACTTGTGAATGTGCGATTTAGATTTTCATTTCTATAACGAGCAAGCAAAACAGCACTTTCTGACGTGTGTGAGAAGCTAAAGCTAAAGGATGGGTTGTGAGTAAAAGAATCTACGTACAGTGTCGTACTAGCCACTGGAGCGCTTTACCTGTCGTGAGAGCTTAAAGCACATGGCGTGTACCCGTCCCGGAGAAGAGTGTTTGGACAGAGAATGTGTGTGTTTGGAGTAGCACTGCTACTGCTCAGGAGTTTTAGTTTGATACTGACATAATTTATTGCTTCTAAACCTTCTTTCAATGTCTGTAAATTATAATTGCAGAGTAAACTGAGATGTCAATAACTGCAGATAATTTAAAGATTATTCCTGTATATGTATATTTGGTTATGTACTGTGCTATTGAGAATTTATTATAAAATAAAATGTTGTATTTTGTGTCAAATGTGTCGCCCCTTTAATCACGATGATAAAGAAGCCCGAACAGATTACAGCAGAATCTATGACAGTGACGACAACACATGCAGGACAGAACTAAACCTAGGACAAGACTATTTATAATCAAACTTATCGACAGAAACTAGAATTAGGTAAATACATTGACAAATGCCAAGGTGTAGTGCATGCTAGGAAATTAAATCGAGAAAGACTCGTCAACATAAAGGTCCAGACACAAAACACAGAATCCAAGGCCCAGAGCGCCCTCTAGGGCTTATCCCTGCCCATAAGTAATAGCTCCATAAGTAATAATCCCAACCTGGAACGAAAACAAACCTGCCTGTGCTTTTATTACATAAAATTACATTACATTAAATTACATAAAATCGTCCATAATATTGAACCATACAGTGCTGTGCAAAAGTCCTGAGCCACCACTTATTACTTCATATTAAATTCAATTCAATTAAACTGGAACAAGTACTTTACTGCAACAGGCTACAAAGAACCTAAATTAAAAAAATTGGTGATTTATGTAACAAATGTAACTCAGCAACAACCTTATTACCTCTCTCATCTGTTCCAACCATTCAGCATTCAGCATCAACAGTGTACTTACAGTATCACCGCCGGCCTGATCATCTGTCATCACCTGGGCCTTTTTCTCGCTGGTTCATGTCTTAAGTTAGACTATTTTTATGCTATTTTTAAGCTACCACTAGCTTTTTGCTGACCATGACAGCTGTGCTTGCTTTTTGTGAAGATGTAACGACGCGGGTCGCGCGGGGGGCAGAGCCGCGCATAAACTGTTCAGAACGGGCAGTTCTGCAGGTTGCTACCACTCAGAGTTCTGAACAGGCAAAGGTGCGGCCATTTATACACGCGGTTGCCAGGCAACGCCGCAATCAGGCAATCAGCCTGAACGAGCCGCACCTGAGTGCGTGTCTATTTAAGGGTCCTGAAACCGGCGCACTTTGTGCGATCATTTAGGTAGCTCCGGTAAGGTATCAGGGCCATTTCAAAAATGATACAGAAAAATATTAACTTTGTGTTTTAAAACTTTATTTTTGAGTTTTTTTTTTTTTTTTTACACTTTCACATTTTAATCAGTTTAGCATTTTATAATACACATCTGATCATAACCAGGTTTTCGACTGATATGTTAGGGAACTTAAGGTGGAAAAAAAAAAATGTAGATTTATACCGCAGTGCTATTAATTCTTAATTCAGATTGTTTGTTTTTTGTTTTGTTTTTTCCAGTAAAATATTACCTGGTCAATTGTACATTATGAGTAGCTGTGTTATCCTAAAATCATAAAATTATTTTTAAAAGCATTTAGAGCACCAGATGTCTTCCTGAGAGGATTAAGTTTGGGAGAAGCTGAGTGTGGAGTAAATGACGCCCGTCGTTGGCATGGTTTGTTGAGTTGTGCTCTGCTGTCTTGGACGATCCAACACTGCATACACCACCTGCACAAATAATCAGTGCTCAAGGTTTAGTGCCTCAACAGTTTATATTATTATATTATAGTTATATAATATTATTATTATTAGCTTTGCAATTTTCCAAATTAGGTTAATCAACACAAGATATGACGTTTCCTTCTGGCGTTTATTCATTTGAGTTTAAAAGCTTAGAGAATGTACGAGGCTGGCGAGAACACTTGAGCCACACAGAAACAGATGAAAAAGAGGAAAAGCCACAAAATCAAGTCACAGATTTACAACAGAAATAAACAGATACATCAACCTGAATGCAGATATCCATAGAAAATGTTTAGGTAAAACAAAGCAGGATGTATGATCTGTTCGGTACATTAGCCTCGTAGCTCCAGCGACATGAAGTAAGGAAGAAATAATTTCAGTTTCGGAAAGTCGTTTAGAAGAACTTGAACTGATACAGAGTAGGAAACATACTGTACTTACATCCGTATTTGGTTTCACTCGAGCTGTGGCTACAGACAGGAAGAAAAAAACAAACGTCAGTGACCTGACCTGACCTCACTGAACAAAAATGACCAGACAGAATATGTAGCGGGAATATGTCCATCTTTACACTCTGGCAGGATGAGAACAGTATTAAGTGTAAGGTAAAAGATCTCACAGCTGTTTCGTGAGCGTGGTGGAGGGACGGGAGGCGCAGGTCGGCGTTTATAGGACAAACACAAGGTCAGAGCAAGAGCCAGAGGAAAACACAGACTAGCTGCAGCACAAACCATCAGCCTGTGAGTGAGGTCCCTCTCTGAGGACACAGGATCTACTGCAAAAACAAGATAAGATGCAAGTTAGGCTTTGTGACCATTTTATTCAACTGAAGTTACCTTTCAATTCTATATCTAATATCTAGACAAAGATAATACCGATTTATGATAGATAAATCTGATTTAAGATATTGCTAAATTTAGTATACAGTGGAACCTTGGATTGTGAGCATAATTTGTTCCGGAAGTGTGCTTGTATATCAAACACTTGTATATCAAACACTTGTATATCAAAGCAAATTTCCCCCATAAGAAATAATGAAAACTCAGATCATTCGTTCCACAACCCCCAACATTTTTATATATAACAATAATTAATACAAAATATAATTAACAAATTAACCTGCACTTTACCTTTGAAAAAAGTCTAAATAAATGCAGACAGATAAGTGTTTCCGTTAGTGTGTGTGTTTATGTGTGCATGTATGTGAAGCTAAAATAAGACGAGAGTACTGACTCCGTCCCTCCTCTCGTCTTACACAGTAACCCTTCCTCCGCTCTTATTTGAGTGGGATACACACACACACATGCCCACACACACATACTAACGGAAACGCTGCCTCATCGGAAAAATGAACAAGAAATCTCTCTAATGACACTCGAGTGTGCGCACACACTAACGGAATCACTGCTGTAAAGTAAAAATAAAGCAAATTAAGCTGCATTTTACCTTTGTAAAGAATCGCGACAGAGCAGTGTTTCCGTTAGAGAGTGTGTGTATATGTGTGTGTGTGTGTGTGTGTGTGTGTGTGTGTGTGTGTGTGTGTGTGTGTGTGTGTGAAGGTGAGAGGAGGAGGGGAAGCAGCATTCTGTTTAATGATGCACGCACACACAAACACACACACACACACACACAGAAAGAGCTCATAAGACAGTGCCACCAACAGAATTTTGACATATAACCGGATCATTTTTGACTCTCCCTTGTATATGTGTGTGTATAGACTGTATAAGACAAATTAGAAGAGAACAGATACTTGTGATACATACTGAATGGATTGAAGCTACCTGCAGTCACATTGATCAATGTGACATGACCTTGACTATTGCTCTCTTTCCATATGATGTTGCATTTGTACGGCCCAGAATCTGATTGGTTGAGGTTGTGGATGTTGAGGAAGAGGCGTGTGGTGTTGTGTGCGATGCTGATGTTGGACAGTTGGACTCTTGGAGAGGGGTCGAGCAAAGCAAACTGTCCTTGACTACTCCCCCATCCTCCTGTCCAGTTCTGTGCACAGTGCAGGACGTCACACCACAGAGACACGCTGCCCCCTTCAGGTGCGTACAGAGTTTTTCGGGGGGATAACACTGCAGGCGTACACTCGCTCACACACTCTGAAAGAGAATAAATGAAAAGTGCAGTAAATCAAAGGAAGTTTGTATAGCAGGGATTTTTTTTAATTATTATTCATTATACAACACAGCTCTGTTGAATTCTCACGCATGGACGTACAGTAAGCAGTCTCCAGTGTCTGGGCTTTGTTCTTTCATAAAATGAGAAGCTGTAATTTTGGTTTTATTTTGAAAGAAAGAGAGAGAATGAAGGCTGCTGAGGGAATTGAAATGAGAGCCGGATCTAACTAACACTTACGCTAAACACTTTAGGATGTCCAGTTATCGGAAACCCTGGTTAATTATACTATCCTATCACTAATTCATGTAATAGTTTTTATTATTTATTTACTACGTTTCAGATCTCTTCTAGAGCTTTTTGAGAAAAAAAAAAAAAAAAAAAAAAAAACACTGACACAAGTTGAAATGGTCCAGTAGTTCCTCATTTCTATATTCATAAAAGTTGATGTCTCTTTTGAAAAACACCAAATTGATCCCCGGAAAAGGAGCTCAAACACTTTAGAAGAAAAACAAACATGAATTTCTGTTACCAAACAACAACCCAAAAAAAAAAAAAAAGAAACGGAGCACAGAATCGTACAGTACCTTGGAGATGAGACAAAAAGGTCAGGATTCCAAACAAACATCCACTGAGAAGATTTTTTGGCATCGTGTGTCATTAAAAGTGTCCTTGAACATTCCTCAGATTGTTTTTAAAAAGCTAAAACGGATAGTTTTTAGCACGAGGCATAAAATCCCTGACTGGAGCGCACGATGAGTTCATCCTGCTTTCGCTTCTGGTTAAAGTTCACTTCAGTTTCAGACTTTTTCACTTTCATGTCCATTGTAAAAGCGCTTCAGAAGGAAGGAAGTCCACACTCATTTTTCCCGAAGTGGAAGAAACAAAGATCACGGGTTTCCTGTGCTCTGGGATTTTTCCATCATGAAGAGCCTGCACATTTCCTTTACTGAAATATCAATTAGATATAAGACACTCCTGGTAATTTTCATGAGACCTAATGACTGAACCTAATGAACTTGCTGTAATGAAATTTAAACACTATTGAATTCATGGCACTGAACATTATTACAGTAATGTGTCCAGGGTTGGATACTTGGTTGGTTGAAAATTTGATGTTTCAATTGGATTTAATGGATTTCTGGTTGAATCTAAATTATTATTTCCAATTGAAATAATAAAGAATAATAACTAATTAAGATATTTTTAAACAATTAAAATAAAATGTAAATAATAATTAATTGTTTGTTTTTATTCCTTTTGGAAACCTTAATTACCTTGTGGTACAATAAAGAATATAATATATTTGAATTGTTTTATTTAAATAATGTTTTTCAATATAGTCAAATACATTATTTAAATAAAACAATTCAAATTTTTGCTATTTACATTCTATTAAACTGATTTTAAAAAGCATTACTTAAAATTGTAAAACTTACTTAAAATTTGAATTTATTTATGTGTTTGTTTATTATTTATATAATATTCCTGGCCGATTCTGTAACTTCTCGCAGCCAGACGTCTAGAGAGAGAGCTGATTGGCCGAGCTCTCTCAGAGGGGAGGGATGAGCGGTGCTTAGTGCTCCCACATTTATCACGGCTCTACAGCCAATCAGGGGCGTCTGTGAGCTCACGCAATTGGAAGAAGCGGATAGCGCTGTCCTCCGAGTGTGTTACGCCGCCCCCAATGGTGCGTGAGCAAGCAGTTCGAAAAGATGCGGTCGGCTGGTGTCACGTGGTTCCGAGGAAAATTATAGTCTTCGGCCCTCCTGACTGAGTGGTAGTAGTAGCCTTAATGTTGGAGCCCCCTAGTGGCGGGGACGAATTGGACACGGCTATTAAATAAATAAATCAAAAGCAGATAAATACAGATTATTAAAATAAAATATTACAAATATGTGTGTGTGTGTGTGTGTGTGTGTGTGTGTGTGTGTGTGTGTGTGTTTCCAGTTCCTGTGTATGCGCTACATCACCAGGTCTTATAGTAAACCTTATTTTTAGGTACAATAAATGAATAAAAGCCTACTTGTAAAATAAATAATGAAAGCCTACTTGACTTGACTTGACTTGACTTGACTTTGACAAATGAGAGATATTATAGGAGATATCCAATATCATAATGAAATGTTCAGGACATTACAGCATGTACCAAGGCACAGTGGTGTGTTAAATTCACTTACCTTTGCTTTAGGACTTTAGGATGTTAACTGATGAGCACATTCCTAAATATCACTTACTTTCCCCACATATGGCTCACTGCTCAGCTTTATTCATGTTATCTACACAAGCACAAAGTGGTGCTAAAGCTCAGCTCACTGGACGGCAATAAGGTAATTTAATATGACTCGGAATCTTGGGGAGGGGGAGGTGAAGATTTTGATTTTTTTTTTTTAATTTAAAAAAATAAGATAAAAGTAAATATGTAGACTTTTCAGAGCAGCAGCAGTGTGATCCAGCAAACCATAACACACCATGAAATGCTACAAATCAGAAATCACTGGTGACCAATCAAGTGGCTTGGTTTTGGGGACGCTCTCTTTCCACAGGGAGAGTTAAATCAGAAATACATTAGTGTGCGCAAAAACTTACTGTACTAGGTTAAAATCATAGCCTGATAAACACATGCACACTATTCATTATCATTTTCTGATAAAGTGAGCACATTGAGCGGTCAGCAGTTGTGGTCCAGGGTTTGGCTAAGAGCTGAGGTGTTTTCTTACGTCAGACATATTTGAGTCTGTTTCTTGATATGCGTAACTGTGAGAGAGATTTGATTGCTTTTCACCTTACGTTTAGTTTAGAACATGTTTCTCATGTTCCCCCATCCACACTATCCATAGTAATACTTTATTATTATCTTTATTATATGGGGGAGGGTGGGGGACTATATATAAGAACTTACAGTAACTGTGGTGATTTGGTTTGATAGCTTACATTACACATAAAGTATTTTTTTTTTAAAGCATGGTGAAAGGTTTAAATCTCAGGAAGATCTTGCTGTAGCTAGCACTAAAAAGCTAGTGACTTCATAATTAATTACACACGTGGACAAAATTGTTGGTACCCTTCGGTCAATGAAAGAAAAACTCACAATGTTCACATAAATACCTTTAATCTGACAAAAGTAATAATTTAAAAAAATTCTATGAATGTTAACCAATGAAAGTCAGACATTGCTTTTCAACCATGCTTCAACGGAATTATTTACAAAAATAAACTCATGGAACAGGCCTGGACAAAAATGATGGTACCCCTAGAAAATACTGAAAATAATGTGACCAAAGGGACATGTTAATTCAAGGTGTGTCCACTAATTAGCATCACAGGTGTCTACAATCTTGTAATCAGTCAGTGGGCCTATATATAGGGCTCCAGGTAGTCACTGTGTTGTTTGGTGACATGGTATGTACCACACTCAACATGGACCAGAGGAAGCGAAGGAAAGAGTTGTCTCAGGAGATTCGAAAGAAAATTACAAACAAGCATGTTAAAGGTAAAGGCTATAAGACCATTTCCAAGCAGCTAGATGTTCCTGTGACTACAGTTGCACATATTGTTCATAAATTTAAGATCCATGGGACTGTAGCCAACCTCCCTGGACGTGGCCGCAGGAGGAAAATTGATGACAAATCAAAGAGACGGATAATCCGAATGGTAACAAAAAAGCCCAGAAAGACTTCTAAAGAGATCCAAGGTGAACTTCATGCTCAAGGAACATCAGTGTCAGATCGCACCATCCGTCGTTGTTTGAGCCAAAGTGGACTACATGGGAGACGACCAAGGAGGACACCATTGTTGAAAACAAATCATAAAAAAGCCAGACTGGAATATGCCAAACTACATGTTGACAAGCCACAAAGCTTCTGGGAGAATGTCCTATGGACAGATAAGACAAAAATGGAACTTTTTGCCAAGGCACATCAGCTGTATGTTCACAGATGGAAAAATGAAGCATATGAAGAAAAGAACACTGTCCCTACTGTGAAACATGGAGGAGGCTCTGTTATGTTCTGGGGCTGCTTTGTTGCATCTGGCACAGGGTGTCTTGAATCTGTGCAGGGTACAATGAAATCTCAAGACTATCAAGGGATTCTAGAGAGAAATGTGCTGGCCAGTGTCAGAAAGCTGGGTCTCAGTCGCAGGTCATGGGTCTTGCAACAGGACAATGACCCAAAACACACAGCTAAAAACACCCAAGAATGGCTAAGAGGAAAACATTGGACTATTCTAAAGTGGCCTTCTATGAGCCCTGACCTCAATCCTATTGAGCATCTTTGGAAGGAGCTGAAACATGCTGTCTGGAAAAGGCGCCCTTCAAACCGGAAACAACTGGAGCAGCTTGCTCATGAGGAGTGGGCCAAAATACCTGCAGAGAGGTGCAGAAGTCTCATTGACAGTTACAGGAATCGTTTGATTGCAGTGATTGCCTCAAAAGGTTGTGCAACAAACTATTAAGTTAGGGGTACCATCATTTTTGTCCAGGCCTGTTCCATGAGTTCATTTTTTTAAATAATTCTGTTGAAGCATGGTTGAAAAGCAATGTCTGACTTTCACTGGTTAACATTCATAGAATTCTTATTTATTATTACTTTTGTCAGATTAAAGTTATTTCTGTGACCATTGTGGGTTTTTCTTTCATTGACCGAAGGGTACCAACAATTTTGTCCACGTGTGTAGATAATGTAAAACATTTTGCTTTGGTAAATCTTAAAAAAAAAAAAAAAAAAAAAATCAGTAAAAAGGCCTTAGGATGCACCTCTTCCAAATGGTTGAGATGTTCCTCCATAGTAAACGTATTAATGCATTTTCAAATAAATGCGACAAACATCATATAAATTTCCAACTGAAATAAAATCAACTAAACAAACTATATACAGTATAAACGAGAACCTAATTTGGTTCGAATCCGGATATGCACATGAAGTAGTACACATCAATTTTTATTTTCTTTCTTTTTTTTTCTAAAAACAGACATTAGCATGGTGAAAGGTTTAAATCTCAACAAGATAATTTACTCATTGTTTGTGACTGTAATGATTTAGTTGTGAAAAGACCTGCAAGAGATTGTTATTTCGAACACCTGAATAATATTGATCTAAAAGTACCCAAGCTCTTGTTGTAGGTAGTAATAAAAAGCTAGTGACTTCATACTGAATTAGCAATAATGTAAAAAAAAAATTGCTTTGGTAAATCTTAGTAAAGAGTAGTTTTATATTTGCTAAAATAAATAAATAAATAAATAAATAAATAAAAAGGCATCAGTATGGACCTCTTCCAAATGGTTGAGATATCCCTTCATAGGAAAAGTATTAATACATTTGCAAATGAATGAGAAAAAAACATCACATAAATTGCTGACTGAAATAAAAACAACTAAACATTAACTATATATAAGCAAGAACTTACAGGTGGCAGCAATTTGTGCAATTTTTTGACTCACTTTGATTTGGTTCAAAGTTTTTATTATTTTTTATTTTTTAATCTAAAAACAGCCATTAGCATGGTGAAAGGCTGAAATCTCAGGAAAATCATTTTCTCATTGTCTGTAATTGGGTTATTGTTTAGTTATGAAAAGAACTGCAAGCGAGTGTTGTATTTCCTTGAACTATACTAGCTGTTGTTGTAGCTCGTATTAAAAAGCTAGTGACGTTATACAGTAATGGCAAGCTAGCTGGTCAGGCAGTAGTTTTCCATTTCAGTTATAACAAATGGAGATGAATTGAATCCAATTGATTAGCAAAAATGGTAAACATTTAAGCTTTGGTACAGTAAATCTTGCAAAATTAAATCTTTAATTAATACAAATGCCTCAGTATGGGCCTCTTCCAAATGGTTGAGATTTCCCATCATAGTCAATTTTTAATAAATGTGAAAAAAAAAACATTGAATAAAATTCCAACTGATGAACAATCTCTTAAAAATCATGTATTTTCCCCACACACCTCACTGCTTAGCTTTGTTCATGTTATCTACACAAGCACAAGGTGGTGCTAAAGCTCAGCACGCTGAACAGCTATGTAGTAAATTAATATGGAATGGAACCTTAGGGGAGAATGTGAAGATTTGACATTTTAAAAAGGAAATAAAGAAAATCTGTATAAATTTCAGAGCATCAGCATCATCAAGCAAACCATAACACACCATAAAATGCTGCAAAGTATAAAACAGTGACGTGTCCACTCAAGTGGCTTTTTTTTTTTTTTTTTTTTTTGAAGATGCACTCTTTCCACACAGAGAGTTAAAGCAGAAATGCATGAGTGTGTCGTACACTTCCGTGTTTTGGTCATGCGTACTAGGCTAAAATCATAGACTGATAGACACATGCACAAAAATAGCTATTCATTATCATTTTCTGATAAAGTGTGCACATTGAGCGGTCAGCAGTTGTGGTCCGGGGTTTTGGTGGTGAGATGGGGTGTTTTCTGACGTTGGCATATTTGGGACTGTTTCTTGATATGTGTAACGGTGAGAGAGAGAAATGATAGCTTTTTACTTTACTTTTTGTTGCTGTATCTCTAAAAAATACACAGACTGTTGTAGCTAGTAATAATCAGCTTGCAACTTGAAACTTTCTATGGGTTCAATAAAATACAGTATACGCCAAGATTCACTTCAGTACTGTATATTTGGCGCATAATCTGTCTATTTATGCCAAAAAGTGTTTAAAAAATGGACTAAATCCAATTATTTATCAATACTTTTAAACATTTTGCTTTGTTAATTCTTAACGAAACGTTTTTCTCTCTCTCTCTCTCTCTCTCTCTCTCTCTCTCTCTCTCTCTAGGTAGCCCCCTTAGGGGCCTCTTCCAAATGGTTGAGAAGTCGAATCATACAGTAGTAAAAGTATCAATACATTTGCAAATGAATTAAGAAAACAGTCATTTGTGTTGATGCAAAAGTAAAAAAAAAAAAAAGAATTAAAATGACACAAAATTTAAAGACAAAGCAGCTTTTATTTGAGTTTTTTCACATCGCATACCTCAACCAATCGGTAAAGCAGGCTCAGTCGGGTTCAATTCAGTATAATACATTTCTTCAATAAGAATATAATATCATGAATCAGAGTGTGCTTTTACCAAAAATGTAAATTAAACCTAGAAATAAAAATGCAAGCCAACGCATCCTACGTGATCAACTATATATAGTATAATTACTTTACATTGTTATTCACAAAAGGGTAAGAAATAGAGAGAAAAGCAAGAGTGTATAAATGTGCTAATGAACTCTCCGGCACAAAAGCTCTTCTGAGACGCCGTGACAGTGTGCGGTTGCAACAAACTCGCCCACAAACTGATTTAAACTCTTATTTTGCAACAATCAAACTTCAACCACGGCAGCGAGAGACAGTTTAGAGGAACCTCTGGTGTACAGTCAGAAGGAAATTGTCATATGCCTTGTATCATTTTCTGCAAAGCAGCCTCTCTGGCTGTATTTAATGTCAGCTTTCGATAATGTGTCATGCACAGGCCGAATAACATGACACTGCTTGTACGGTAGATCTTTAACTACATGATTCGGCTCAACATGTGTTTGTCATTAAGGGCCTTTGCTGTAAGGGCGTCAGATGCAGGGTGTTGCATCAAAAGCCATTTCACCCAGTGAAAAGAAAGACAAAAGTGATCCAGAAAGGCAAATACATTCACATGGTCTCAGTTTACGGTTATGATTGTAAATTTTCAACGGCTCTGACAAGCCTGTACATGAGGACGTTCTGAAAGTGAGTCGATTTACTATACGATAATGTGAGAAATAAAATCAGAACAGCAACAGTGTGTGTGTGTGTGTGTGTGTGTGTGTGTGTGTGCAGAGAATTCTCCGAGTTTTTCAGGGCAGCACCTCGGCGAGGGAGGGACTGGAAAGCTGATCTTTCCTTCCCATTGTTTCCTGCAGTCAGACTTGATGAGAAGCAGATGTGGAGCACGTCAGTGCCGCACGTATCTCGGGATACGTCTCATTTCCCCAGGGAACAAAAAATAAATAAATTAAAGACGTACTGTTGAAGCAAAAGCAGACTTTAGGAGCTTTGCAAGCATCACGACCTGCTGAATAGAGAAGTCCTGCAGATTTCTGTGACCTGGAACGTCATGCTTTGTAAAATGATGCAAATTTAACTGAAATGATTGATAAAAGTTACGAGAGGTTTCGTGATGTTTTTAGTCAAGATATATTATTATTAGTAAAGTATAGTATTTAAAGGAATATGAAGTTTAATGCGCAAACATGGACTATTTATTTATCCATTTATGAGTGGTGTTCAAGTCAAACCTTTCTTGGCTTTTTACGAAAACTTTAAGGAAAAGTTAAACTCTCGAGTGCAGTTCCATGATCCGACTGCCTGCTTCACGCCTGTAACGCTGGCCTCCCAGGAACTCCTTTAATGGCCCAAACTTGTGAAAATGAGGAGGTCAGGACTGATGTGGCAGTAACTCCCAGCCGAGTTCCTGTAATGTGCGAGTGGTGTTGGTGCACAGTGTAAAGTCATGCACAGTCCGGCAAAAATTTTTTTTTAAAAGAATGTCTTTGGTGATCAGATCAGGATGTTTTTCAAGAGGGCGTGCCACTTTCTGAAGGTTCACCAGAACGACTGCAGTGGGCTCTGAGCCAATCGTAATTCATGGACGTACAACCTTCTTTAAAACGTTTGCACCATTCAAATGTTTCACTGCAGCTAAGAGTCTCTGTACTGTGCTTGGAGGCTTATGTACTGTAAATGTCAACTGGTTTTATGCGTTCATTTCACCACAAGTTCCGGTTTGACTGCGACGCCCCTCATGTATGTATTTAGTTAGTTAGTTTGTTTTTTGAGAGTTACACATAAGAGTGCTACTGTAACAGTGCATAACCATTGCCCCCTTATTTCTCTTCTTCAACTTCATTCACTCTATATGTACTGTATATAATTGAATACAAAAGTTTGTACTCCCCCAATGTTTTTTAACCAATAAAATATTTTCAATTACAAACAAAAATGGAGAAAAAAAAAATCTGTCTAATTAAGAGTATTTTAATTTTTTGTTTTTTAGATCAACAATTATGTTTAACAACTGCTCAAAGGTTTACACCCCTTCCGACATCCTCTAGACTGTAAATGTCTCTTAGCGCAAACGAATGAAGAATATACTGTATGGATGTTTATCACTTTCCCCACTGGTATTTGAGAAATGGAAAACGGCAAACGTTCATCTTAATTGCCATTGTATTCAGTTGTTGTTGTTTTTTCTTTACTTGATGTCAAAAATGGTGGTACGGTGGCTTACTGGTTAGCAATGTCGCCTTGCACCTCCAGGTCCTGGGTTCGATTCCCGTGTCGGGTTTGTGTGTTTGGAGTTTGCATCTTGTATGTTGTCCCCATGCTTGGTGGGTTTCCTCTGGGTTCTCCAGTTTCCTCCCAGAATCCTAAGACTTGCAGATTAGGCTAATTGGCATTCCCAAAATTGCCTTGTAGTGTGTGAATGTTGACCAGAGGTCCTACCATGCTCGTACGAATGGGAATAAATACAATGATCACCTTTGGCCTCAAATGTTCACTGTTGGCCTCATGGCCACTTGTTGGACTACAGAGGTTCCTAGATGGATGGATAATTAAAAGAAAAAAGTTTACACGAAAAGTCTTGTTTTTAAAGTAAGGGTGTGCAAACTTTACCACTCATTCTTTCAAGCACTCAGCATTATAAAAATACTGGCAATAATTTATACCTGTTTTTCCATTTCTGATGATGAACGTCCGTAGTAATATTTTGATATTGAGAATACACTACAGCATTGTTTGCCAGGATTAAGTGTGAGTTTGTTCAATCTAAGCTTGAACACAGGACATGCTGCACTCTGGAAAGCTTGGCTGAGGTCACAGTATGATCCCTGATCATGTTGCTAAGTGGGCACTGTTTCAACCCTTCCTGAGAATGAAAACAAGGAAGCATTCTTCTCGCCAGATTAGGCTGGTATTGTGCCTCAGAAGTGGCACGAAAACTGTACCAAAAGAAAAAAACGAAAGGTATTCCAGATCGAATAGTAGATTAGTGCAACAGGGGATGAAAAATGGTTTTCACACTTTGTTTCCAAACATTCATCACATCTTGTTTAGGGCAGGTTTGTTTATAACATCATATCTACTGTAGTCACATCCTGTCGGACAAACAGTACTGCCTCTGAACAGTCATGTGCAACAAGTGGAACATATGAGTGCAATGGATCATTTAAGATCCCCCCCCCCCCCCCCCCCACCATGTGGGCCACGCCCATGGAAAGGGTTAAAAAGAGATGATTCAGACTTGATTCTGACGGCATGTTTGACTTTTTGTGACTTGCGAGCTTTGGCACTGAAGCTCATCAGGGAAGTGCTTCATGTCTGTGTGGGTTGGACAAGCTGTGACATGGTGAGATGGGCTCTATTGTGTTGATGTCGTGCGAGTTAAGCTCGGAGATAAGGAACACAGTGACGGGTCTGTTGCACCAAACTCAGAACTGAGTGCACACTTGATGAAAATGTCAACACGATGAAAGGAACGGGTTTGTTGACATTTATCTTTTGTGCTGCTGTTAAGAAGTGATAATCTGATACAAAAATAAAGTCATAGATTTTACGCAACAAGTTTTACACCAATCAGCGATAACATCAATACCACCACCAGGTGAACTAAACATTATTTACTAACTATACACTATCAAACTGGTGACAGGATCACGGGTACCCAACCATGCCCATGGGGACCAAAGGCGAGCCCCTCTTGTCCGATAGTCAATGCT
This sequence comes from Clarias fuscus, assembly GCA_030347435.1. Taxonomy (NCBI): domain Eukaryota; kingdom Metazoa; phylum Chordata; class Actinopteri; order Siluriformes; family Clariidae; genus Clarias; species Clarias fuscus. The sequence continues at coordinate 28,218,663 of CM059218.1, forward strand.
GGGCATGAGAGAATATCACCATAACACCCAGTGCACCAAAGCCCACTGTGCACATGGCTCCATGGATACTCATTCGATTGATCAAGCCTGGGATGCTCACTCAATCATCGTCTGTACCGCTTAATCCTGTATTCAGGGTCACGGGGGGCCTGGAGCCTATCCCAGGAGACTTAGGTCACAAGGCAGGGTACACCCTGGAGAGGGTGCCAATCCATCGCAGGGCACAGACCCACACACACACACATACACTCACTCATTCACACACTACGGCCAATTTTGGGAATGGCAATTAACCTAACCTACATGTCTTTGGACTGTTTGAGGAAACCCACCAAGCACGGTGGGTGAGAAAATGCAAACTCCATGCATACAGAGACGGGAATCGAACCTGGCCGGGAATCGAACCCGTAGCAAACTATAGCAATGAATACACTCACTCTATCGCTTATCGTCTACGCCACTTTATCCTGTGTACAGGGCCGCGGGGAGCCTGGAGCCTGTCCCAGGAGACTTGGAGCACAAGACGGGGTACACCCTGGACAGTGTGGCAATGCATTGCAGGATGCACACACATACAAACACTACAGCCAATTTGGGACTCATCAGACTAATCAGCGTGCCTTTTGGACTGTGGGAGGAAACCAGAGTATCCGGAGGAAACCCACCAAGCACGGGGAGAACATGCAAACTCCATGCACACAGAGACGGGAATCCAACCCGGAGCCTGGAGGGGCAAGGCGACAGTGCTAACAGCTAAGACACCGTGCCGTCCAATGGAGTACACTTCTTCTTTACTCTTCCACATTTAGGAATTCTCTAGTAAAAGTTCCACACAAGGTTTGTGGGTTTAGTGGGACGTGAGAGAGCATTTCGAATAGTAGTGCAGGAAATGTAAAAGGTAAACACGCTTTCTATTTCATCTTTTAACACCAAACTGGTTTTGTGATCTCATCCGGGAAGGACTGATTTTTCACAGTGATGCAGAACGATGTATAAAGCTTCGTATTTGATCGATGCTCCGAACCTTGATCTGCCACTCTTGTTGCTTTTTGCTGCACTTAGACATTACAGACCATTACACATGCTTTCTTTCTTTCTTTCCTTTTCAGATTAAGCTTTGCACGGTGCTTTTGTTTTCTAAGAACTTATTCTCCATTTAGTATGGAGATGTAATTGTAGGTTCGAGTTGGATAAAAACCATGTGAACAGTGGCCTGTTTGGCAAACGGCGCTGGAAATGTTCAGACTGACAAAGTCGAGTGTTAACGAACTCTCTTGACCTCTGCTAAAACATGCAGGAAACCACATACCAGGCTTATTTCCTTCAGTTTGTCGGGTGAAAACTTTGGGTTCATGTAAAGACCACTCGTTCTCTGAATGCATATTTCTACTGTACGGTATGTCCTGTGAAAATACACAAGTACAGTATAAATATTGCGAATGATTTTTTTTGCAAATTGCAGGCGTATCTTATCTCATGCGCTGTATTAGATTTCTCTCCATGATCTGATAAGACTGCCATATTATCTCATTGATGATTAAATTATCTAGAAAATGCTGTTGACATTTGTCATGACAAATTTCATGAGAGTTCACCCTTTCACCTTTAACAGTATTTTTTTTTTGTAAGAAAAACAAGGTGAAAGTCAATATGGTCAAAGTGACTCGAAAGGTACTTTTGAACTTATGCAATATTCTTTTCTATGTAAATAATCTGAATACAGTCAACGAACATCAAGTGACCGGCCGTAATGCAGCTACTTGTCCATATGTGTCTTATTTTCGCAAATGTCTGTCTGTAACGATGTTAAGAAAGTACTGAAAACTTTTACAGTGTAATTACGTTACATCACCTGCTCGCTGGACTGCGTAATGGCTTATTTAGTGCTAATCATAAGAAGTATTTGATTAAGGGCTGTGAAGCGACTGAGGGCAGTGACAGGGATTAAATCCAAATCTAGATACAGAAATTTAGTGCAATAATGACAGTTATTCGTCCTCAGCTACATCAATCCAGCCCAAAGTTTTTTCTATCCTCTTAAATATTTTCTTACAAACATGGTACAGTATTTGCTTTTTTATTTTAGTTGACTGAGACCCTGAACATTTAGCTACTAATGATGATTTAATTAACGCTCTACATTCATGTTAATAAACAAGGTCCATGTCTGCAACCTAACTAACAAAGTTGAACAATAGAAAATCAAAAAAGGTCCACAAAAAATGTTAGCACAAAAGTGAAAAAAAAAAAAAAAAAACTTCATAAAATTGACATAAAAAAAATAAAGTGCAAAGTAAATTAGAAAAAAGTAAATAAAAAATAAATAAATGAAAAAAAAATGCAAAATGTAAAGCAAAATTATTTTAATAAAAAAATTTTTTTTTTATTAAATAGGTCAACAAAAAGTAAATGTTAAAAGTAAAAAAAGAATAAAATACCAAAGATGTAACAAAATTGTCAAGTAGAAATGTTGGTAACAAAATTCTAATAAAAAAGGTAAACACAAGTGCAAAGTAAAATACTAAAGAAAATGGAAAAAAAAAAATACAAAAACAACTATTTAAAGTAAAAAAGTTCAACCAAAATAACATTAGATGGGTATAACAAAAGTAGATGTTAAGAATAAAAGTAAAATAAAACCATAAGAAAACAGTTGAGTTTACAAAGTTAAAAAAGTTATATATAGTGCTTTTGCATCAAAATGCAAAAGTAAAATGGTAAAAAAAAAAAAGGTCAAATGCATTTAAAATCACTCACTCATCATCTATACCGCTTAATCCTGTATTCAGGGTCACGGGGGGCCTGGAGCCTATCCCAGGAGACTTAGGGCACATGGCAGGGTACACCTGGACTGGGTGCCAATCCATCGCACGGCACAGACACATACACATACACTCACTCATTCACACACTACGGGCAATTTGGGAACGCCAATTAGCCTAACCTACATGTCTTTGGACTGTGGGAGGAAACCGGAGTACCCGGAGGAAACCCACCAAGCACGGGGAAAACATGCAAACTCCATGCACACAGAGACGCGAACCGAGCCTGGCCGGGGATCGAACCCGGACCCTGGCGGTGCAAGGCGACAGTGCTAGCCACTACACCACCAAATAAAAATCAAAAATAAAATTAAATATGTAAACAAAAGTAAATTACCAAAGAAGTCAAAAAACCTAAATGATGCAAAAACAAGAAAAATGCTAAACATTAAACACAAGATAAATAGACAAATAAAAACCCAAGTAAAACAAATGAAAAAAAAAAAAAAAGTAAATAAAGCCCCATTGGTTTAAAAAAACAAAAACATGGAGTGTGTGCCACAGGTTAATATGATTTCTGGTATCACTTGTTTGTTCTATTGCACACAACAGTGATGATGCACGATGACTGAGCACAGAAGAGCTAAAAAAAAAAAAGCCCACACACACCTCTGTGTATCTTTTAACGACTTTATATGAATGATTAACTCGAGCAGTCTGAGACTCTGGTCATTTTTGCATCATATCTGTCTATTTGTCAGACTTTGCTTCTTTATTTTTCTGGTTAAAACAGCAACGGTGGCCTTTTGCCTGTTTTTTAGAGGCCCGTGTCCGTGAGGACGTGTCCGTGCCGTCCGTCCGTAAAGCTTGCTAGAATTTCAAAGAGCTGAATGTTGGCGTTAATTCAGCGCAGCTAAGACGAGACGTGAATGCCCTCAGTGTGTGAGAAACGGCCACAATGCAGAGCTGATCTCAGCCTTCCAGACTGAAGTCATCTGGAGCACGTGGGCAGCCGTTTTAGCCCTTTTCCATGAGAAGTTTGTTGACTGTTTCGCTTTGGCAAAGACAAGTGTCTCACAGTGTCTCTTTACTCCGTCTGTGTTTACGGGTCATTCCGTCCTCTTGTGTGTTTCTAATACACAAAAGCTACAAAGAGAAACACTTTCCATGCATGTTTCACACAGGCATGTTCAGTGCGAATAAGCTTCAAAGCTGAATATCAAAACTGTAAATATCATTCATTATGAAATCATGTTTAAAAAAAAATGCTGTATGTCAAGGGTTACATTGTTATGGGAAAATAACGTGATGGTGGTGTGGTGTAACCCATCCAGAAGTGGAGCGACCTGTTGACACATGGAAGTTGATTATTTGCCAGTAACTGCATCTTGTAATGTTTTATCCAGCTTACATCAAAGCAGCTTGTCAATGGTTATAATTTTTTAATGACATTAGGATTTGGAGAAGCAAAGTTGGGCTATGAAGTTGATTATGTCAATCAGAAATACATGTGGAATGCTTGTTCCTCATGCATAATTCAAAGTATTATTCAAAGTACCTTATTACTTTTAACACATTGTAAAAAATGTACTGTATAGTACAGTTCTGTGTAAAGGTCAATTTAAATGAAATTAAAATCTGGAGATTAAACTAAAGAAATGTGAACAAATGTTTACTAAAAATACAATTCAAAAATTAACTTCATTTCCCCTCTCGTCTGTTCCAACCACTCAGCATCAGCAGCCTGATCATCTGTCATCATCTGCACCTGTTCCTCACTGGGTCATGCCTTAAGTTAGATTGATGTATTTATTTTTAGTGTCTGAATGATTCATCCTCTGACACTGCTCAGGTACAGGGACCGGAAATGAAATGAATCGGGGGGGTCAATACTTTTGCGTAGTCTGTACTGTATCTCTAAATTGAGTTGCTGGATGGCCATGTTTTCAATAATCAAATGTCTATTGCACAAAAGTAAATAAAAGCCTTCAACCTTATTTATGGATGGATTATCGTCTGTTTTGTAGAAACGCTATGCACATGCACAGTACCAGGCACAAGTTTGACACAAATTTTCTACGTTCTAGAACAATACTTTTAAGACTACTTTTACTTTTAAGAGGTTATAAAACTATGAAATAACATTCTGCATTGGGTAAATAAGTAACAACGAAAACAAGTCAGTTGTTCCTTTTAGACACGAAGGTCAGCTGTTCTGGAACATTTTGTGCAAGAAGTCTTGTGTCAAGTGCAAATTTGCAAAACCCATCAGTCACCATGATGAAACTGTCTCTCATGAAGACCTTCGCAGGAAAGCAAGAACAAAACGTAGCTCTGCTGCAGAGAAGTTGTTCATTTAGAGTCACCAGCCTCAGAAATCACCAATTAACAACCAGAACCTCAGATTAGAGTCGTTCACATCATGAAATAATATTGTGTAAAACCTATTACTATTACCTATTAAAGATTTAACAATAAACCAAATACTATGGTAAGAACCAGCCATATCCCTGCAAGTTCTAGACCTAAAATGATCATTCTGTTATATATTAATGTGGGATTAAAAAAAAAAAAAGAAATTATGAAAGAAATAAATGTGTATGATGTGATTATGTAAAATAAGACATTAAAGAAAGTGACTACATGTTAAAAAAAAAAAAAGGTTTATTCAGCCATAAGATGTACACAGTTTGATACAAATGTACAATTCTGTTCAACATCCACAATTACAAATGTTATCTCTGTATGGTGATAAAGTGCGATTTTTTTTCTTTTTCAATTAAACATTCGATTAAAAAAACAAAACAAGTAGTGACCTTAGAAACGGCTCGGGTGTTTGAAATTACTCTATAAATCTGTTCATTGGCTGCTTCATCAGCTTCTGAGTCGAGTTTTATTCAGAGAAGGACGGGACCCCAGTTGTTACTTGTCTTCAAGCCCGAAACATGTGCAAATACTTAAAATATGCCGTCAGAGTACCATAAGCCCTTCTTTTTCTTTTTTTTCCCCCCCTCGGCATAGGACAGTGAGAGGAATACTGAAATACATGTGGCATTAAGGCACTGACATTTCATTCACTTTGGTTGAAACGTAATAAAGTGGTTCTCAAAGATGCCTCAGGCACATGCAAAGTGTCTGAACAGCATGGAATGTATGAAAAATAACACCCTCTAAAAAATATATATATATATATACAAAAAGAGTAAAAAAAAAAAAAAAAAAAGCAAGCAGGTAAATGTCTGGATTAAAGGAATGTAAAATGACCAGAAAAGCAAGTTCTATGTAAAGTGCAGAATACATTAGTTTTGAAATTACTGTTCGAAATTAAACGGAAACAAGGAATGTGAAAATGTAGTTTATGTCAACGAGACTGACTAATGTGAACCTCAACTGATCGGCTTTGATGCTACATTTTTAGATACTGATTAACCCGAAGAAGTTCACATAACTTTATTTATTTCAGTCATGCACACCAGCTTAGTGAAAATGTTTGTCTTAGCGTCACTATAAATGACGCCTAGCCATTAAATCAGGACAAAAGTAATGCAGAAAACAGGAAGTAGCAGTGTGTGCGATTGTAGCTGATGCTCCGCAGTGGACGAGCTGCATTACTGGATGCTTTTATCTCACCTGAATTTATGTAGTGATCTCTGGGATTTTTTCTTAGCTTTTATTTTTTTTTAGTTTTGTGGGTGTGGCTAAACATAAATAATCTATAACGTACAATATAACTGTTATGTATCAACATAAAATACAATTCACGAGTAGGACGAAAATCAGAGTTAAATCCTGCGTGAACATTTCATTCGGTTTGGTCTGTGAAGACATTTACAAATTAATAAACGATTTCCAAACAACAAGTCAAAGTGTAAAAATGTAAGAATAATAAGGCACTAAAGAACAAAAATACAAAATATCTTAAAGTGTCTCTTTCTCTTTAAATTTTTTTTTTTTTTTTTACAGTATGATCCCTGGAACATCACAAGTCAAAATGTCGTTCGCTTCGGCCTGTCCTATCTGCCTGTGAAACTGTCCTTGCTTGTGCGTTTTCCAGCAATGCATATTTGGCCCCAGAGTTGCACTTTTAATACTTGGCATGTGGTTAAAGATGGTCACGGGTAACGGTGTGGCCACCGATTTGGACAGATTGAGCTCCTGTAAAGCGCCCAGTCCGTTAAATACATCCGGACTCAAAGTCTTGAGCTGAAAGTTGTTTGAAAGGTCCAGGACTTGGAGATTCCTCAGGCCTCTGAAGCTGTTCGGATGGATGACAGACAGCTCGGCGAGGCCGCTGAGAGAGAGATAGATGAGATCTGTCAGCTCCTCGAAGGCTGCTTCGTCAATGCTTTGGAAAAGATTCCCATCCAGGCTTAAATACTGCAAGGGAATTCCTGCAAGTCTGGGCACCGTCCTGAGCTGATTACCTGCCAGCGTCAGGCTCTTGATGTACGGCGCATGGAGATGAGGGTTTCTTGAAACCGTGCCGAGAAGGTTGTTTGAAAGATCTACGTTGATGGGGGTTTCTTGACCTCGTGTGGTAAAGACGGTTAGTTCAAACTTGCGAAATTTGTTGTCGCTCAGATCCACTTCAGCTAAAGGGAGACCAGAGAAGCATCCATCGCTGAGGTTCTCCAGGACGTTCTGGCTGAGATCCAGGGTCTCCAGGTAGCGTAGTTTGTTAAAGGCTTTGGCGCTCACTCGTGAGATCAGGTTATTGCTGAGATCCAAGCTGACCAAAGTCGTGTATCCCGGTCCTGACAGCATGGAGTCGGTGATGGAGCTGATGGAGTTGTGGGACAGGTCCAAGTGCGAGGTGTCTAGAGGAATAGGGATGGGAGTGGTGCCCGGGCCAAGCCCACTGCAGTCCACGTTGGTGATGCTGAAGCTGTCAAACAGGCCGTAGTTCTCCACCTCGCAGCGGCACTTCGGGTGGCAGTTCTTCACCCCTCCTGCCGTGACCAGGGTGAGCAGAGAGGACAGGCCGAGGCACAGGAAGGCCATCATGATGCTCTGTAAAGAAAGCACATTAAACTGAGGATAATCAGCACAGGATAATGGCGCAAACTACAGTTTCTGGCTGTTCTTTTAGAGGTTTTTTGTACACACCGTGATATGGGAATTACCCCAAATATCAAATTCCTAACAAACAGGTCTTTTAGTCGTCGCTTAAAGCGGACAGCGAGAATTCATTGCGCATATATTATACTGACTTCAGCTCTATTTCTTTGCATTTGTGACACCTTAGATCAATTATTATGATCTACTGCCTTTTTACATTTTCTTGCTTCCAATACTTCATGAAACCAGTTTGTAAAGTACCAAGCATCATTTTCCCACGCATACACAAACCAGCTCCTGTCCCAACATGACATGTTCACACAGGACCTCTGAAAGTGTGCTGTGGTTTCTGGCACCAGATTTTAGCAGCAGATACCTCAACATCCTCTATGTTGCAAGGTAGGGGCCTCCATGGACTTTTTATCCAATGCATCCCGCAGAGACTGGATTAAGATCTGGGGAATCTGGAGGCCAAGTCGACGTCTTAAACACTTTGTCGTGTTCACCAGGAACTACCTGAACAATTATCGGATGGTACAAATTCATTAGACCAGGCCACATTCCTCCACTGCTCAGTGGTCTAGTTCTGATACTCATGTACCACTTGTACATGTTTTCAGTGAGAGAAATCGGACTGGTCTGCAGCTATGCAGTCCCATAGACACCATGCTGCCATGCACTGTGTGTTCTGACACCTTTCTCTTCAGGATTTACTTTTTCAACAGATTGTGCTGCAGATCTCTTTTATGGGACCTACAATACTACAGTACATGTCATAAGTCATTGGTTCACTAGTGGTCCTTTCTTGGAAGGTACTAACCACCGCATACTGGGAACACCCCAAGGTTTGGGGATGCTCTGATCTAGGCGTCTATTCATTACAATTTGGCACTTGTCAAAGTCACCCCTCAGATCCTTACAGTTTGACTTTGAGAACTGACTGTTAACTTGCTGTCTAATGTAACCCATGTTATGACGCTTCATCTATTAGTGGTTTATATGAACAAAATGATAAAACGGATAATGCTTTGATGGTATATAATTAATTAAATACAAATAAATGAAAGATAAATGAAAGAAATAGACAAACGAGTAATATCAGGTAAATATGTAAAGAAAAATCTTTAAAAACAAAAAACAAGACGAAACTTGTAAATCTTGAATCTCGTAAGAAATTTTTAACATTTTTAACATAAACACAAAGCTGATGTGGTTGTATATTCCTTAAGTTTAAACAAACAAACTGATATTTGTTTCAATAAATAATATTGAAAATGCTCTCAAATTCTATCCAACAGCAGTTTTTTGTTACTTAAATTATCTCATCATTTATACTAATACACCGAATCTAAAAGTAAATTTTCTACAGTAACAACTCAAATTTCATTAAGTAGATGGTTATATAACATTTATTTTTGGGGAGAGTCTCCAGTGTCAGTGTTTTGTAACAGTCAAAGACAAATCTGTGAGCAAGAACAAACAATATTTCACTTGGCAGGTTCTTGTTAATGTGATAAACAAGCTTTCTTTACCTTATTACTGTATCTAAGAAGAAGGGGCATATACTATTGATAGCTGCTACTGTATAACATAAGTGATAACAGGAACTAATTTATTCTGGGAATGTGTCATAGCATCAAATATAACTACACACTTATAATTTTCTGTAATGAAATGACATTACATTAACACATTTCTGTTATATAATAGGAATAGAACCTTTCTGAACATGATGTTTTTGGGTTGGGACGGGGGGGGTAATTCGGTCAGTACAAATGTACACGAATAAAGCAATAGTGAATGTGAAATACTGTACATAGCGTCTTCTGATCTTATCAGATAGTAATAAAACGTCTCCTTTTAACGACCATGACAAGCTCGAACAGGCTATCGTGACATATGCTATAAAAGTTAAGCCGAGACTTGTAAATCACAGGCATTTCACTCGTTTTAAAGAACTGTCAATGACTGACTGACGAGTTAGAAACGTTTATGCTCTGAACGCTATAATCTAATACTAAGAACTAAAAATCTACCAAGAAATCACTACAAGAAAACTGTACTCAGCACCGCAAAATTCCAAACCTAAAACTGTTCACATCATGTAGTACTTCCTAAAAGTGTTCGACTGATGGTAATTATAGGTAGTAACCTAGTAACCAGTGTAAGGATCTATCCAATGATGGTAACTCACTTAAGATAACAGCATCTGCCAAATGCCTAAATATAAATGTACATCAGGACTCTTCAATCTGGTTGGTCAGAAAGTGTATCTGCAAATCATATCTTCTCGAGGTAAAGAGAAAAATGTATGATGTCATTTAAAAAAAAAAATCAGGAATCTGCAATACTTTACTTATTGGGAACATCAATCAATAATCAATTTAATCATATAAAACACGTTTTCTCAGATAAAGTTGAAAATGACAGATTGTGTCATATGTCAGAATCCCAAAAAATGAGTAATGTGAGCTATATTAATGAACAGTTTTAAAAAAATACATTTCTATGTATTGCATATGTGTATATTTTATTACTTACTCTTTTAACCAGCAGCTGTATAATCCTGTAAGGCGAGACTGGAAACTTCCGAAAGTTCTAAAGTAAGCATCTCTTATTTAGGAAAACTAACAGTATTTAACTACTCAAATCCTTTACACATCTCCAGTATTTAAAGTCCACACCTCTCAGGGTGTGCCATCTTCTCCACCTGCTTTCTACGCAGCGTGATGTCGTCATCTGTGTTCGAACAAACCTGTTTGCTAAGTGCTACGTTTTAGATCGCCCAAACAAACTCGTACTTCAGACGAGTGTGTAGTTAGTGTGAGGTAATAATCCGTGGTTATTAATGAAGAATTTATTTTTCTTTAACCATGTGAGCTTTACTGTCACATGGCTTAGAAGTAGAAGTGTGCAAACTTTCGTTGCTTTACAAGCGAGACGGTATTATTCTGCATGTAGCGTTACTTGTTGCCGTTACTGGAATGCAGGTTATGTTAGGTGAAAGTGGAACTGAGGAGTGTTCAGTGACGTCTCTGGAGCGTCACTTGGGGGTTGTATTTAATTTAATTCAATTTTATTTTATTTATATAACGCTTTTAACAATGCTCATGGTCTCAAAGCAGCTTCACAAAATGAAAAGAAAATTTATGGAAGTGTGTATGAGTGAGAAGAATGTGTCTAGATAATAATGAGATGAGCAAGCCAAGGGTGACGTTGTGTAAATGACATCACAGTGCCACGCCCTAACTGTTTACGTCTGGTTTGACCTTCCTGACGTACAGCATGATTAAGACCAGGATGGTGCGGAGTCGCGATTATACAGCGAACTCCTGAGGAATGTGGAAGAGTTATACATAAAAAAATAAATAAATTAATAAATACAATAATAAAAAAAAAAAAAGAAGTTATATTTTCTGTCCATCACTTTCACTGTCACACTTAGTGAATAAAAAAAAAAGGTCATCGTAATCGAGCGGAAGTTAAAAGTTGACATGACAACATCTTCACTTGTAACGCTAGCTAAAATAAGCGGACTCTGAAGTTAAATGTGTAGATTGTAAACATTTCTAGCTATTCAAGTCATAAAAAGTCAGCAACTGAGTTTAGCCTCAGATCAAATAATAAAATGTATAGTTTTACATTAAAACGAGCGTTTTTTTTTTTTTAGATCATCATATAATGGTAGCAGCTACCTACTATACACCTATTTAGCTTGGTTGCAACATACAAAATACTTTTATGGAAATACATACATATATAAAATATGCCAAGCTTTATTAAATGAAAATGCATGTATAGAAATTTAAAAGGAATGATGTATTTTTTTCATGCTTTAATTGATCTATTTAAAGAGCTTAAATGAACGTAAAGTTAAATGTTGTTGGTCTTTCAGCCGCTCGCATCGAGGGGTCAGTACAGCGGACTATGCGATCCGCACACAACTTGGCACAGGTTTTAGATCCGTCCAGATGTTCGTCCTGGCACAACTCTCCCATGTTATTCAGCCTTGGGACCGGAACTGCATCCAGCGGCTGGAGCTTGGGCATTGGGTGGGAATCGAACCCGAAGCCTTTCACATGGCAGGCGAGGAACCTACCACCGAGTCACCAATGCCTCAGTGCCAATTATTTAAACCCAATCCAGACTTTTCATCCTTTGTTTGGTTTATAGAAGTATATTGAAATTAAATTAAAATTGAAATTGTTTGAATACTGAATAAGAGAAATTAAACCTTCTCTAAAAAAGAAAAAAAAATGACTAAAATGTATAACTGATATGGAGTTGTTTGAAGGTCTCAATGAGATTCAGGATCACATGCTGGGGACACACTACACGACTTTCACCGTACTAAAATATTCTGAAAAGTGTACACTAAACGACTGGCTCATACATGTAGACTTACTCTAACTGAAAGTATAAAGTCTCATTACAACTCTTGTGAAACTTTCAAGACAAGAAAAATTGAAGGAGAAGAAGTATTTATAAGTTATAAAATTATATATATATATATATTTTTTCAGATTTCACTTATATTTAATAATAATTATAATTGTTAATTACATTCACCTTGCTTTCTATTAAAGCTATATTAAAATATATATTTTAGAAATATAATACAAGATTCGGCACGATTTGGAATCCTAAATCAATCCTAAAGTCATGTAGTGTGGTGCATCGTCAGCTTTAATCAGATCTGATAGCAATTCTCAGGAAAATAAATAAATAAATGTCCATGACATAATCAGGCTAAAGTTTATCCTTGCTGTAAATTCGGTCATATGTCACTCAGGCTATAGTTCATCTAATCTATCCTTGTAATAATAGCCAGTGTTAATATTATTATATAACCCAGACAATCATTTGACTAATTATGTGTCATGTGCTGACAGTCCTGTTTAATTATCCTCTTGCACCAAGTCTAATTTATCACAGCCTCTGGCAAAACTTTACACGCTGTCTATCCGGATCAGTTATCCAGACCGGTGTCATAAAGCACTCGAGCAGAGTTCACTGACTGATAGCGGTCACACTTGCCACAGTCTGTGGATTTGTAATTCATACGCTTCTTCATAATGTATCTAAAAAGAAAAGAAAAAAACAATCACACCTACACGAATGCCAATCGCACAATTTATACTATAATCCGATTTAAGATTTGTTCCGGTCACGTGAGGTCTAATCTGAAGGGAAACACATTAGCGACTTTTTTAACTGAAAAACTGAATTATTCATGAACGTGCCAGCTTGCTAGCTATGTAAATGTTTTGCTAGCCAGTTTCTAATTCACATTATACATGAACAGCTCCTGATCTCGATTCTGATCGGTCAGGAGGCACAGGTTTGTTTTCTACAAAAGCAGCACTGAAAGTCATTCAAATGATTAGCAAGAAAAACCGCAGCTTGATATTAAAGTACACACTTGATCATGTTGCCGTTTCCATAGTAACCGCTCACACGCAGGGGCTCGCAAAAAGTGAACAAGTCAGATAATAATAACTATAAAGGAGGAATAAAAACTGATTGTGTTACGTATCGTTAGTTTTTAGACTGCATGTTTGCATTTGAAGCGGTAAAATGTTGCTGATAATCCTGCAGGTGGTGCGCTCTAAACTATGCACAGAACACAGCATCCTGTGTGGTAGGAGTGAATTATTTGCCAAGTTTGTTTAGAAGTGTAACAAACTCTGAAAAAAAGTTTTAAGAAAAAGAATGATCAAATCAGGACATTAAAAAAATCGTCATAAATAGAAAAATTGCAATACAAATCAAATCAGAAACAAGGTTTTGAGGTGGAGAAAAAGAAAAAGAGAAATGAGATGGTGAAAGGATGATGACTGTTTATCTAATGCAAACACAGGAAGCTAACTGGTTTCATGGACGACACGGAACGGGAAATGTAACTAGAGATTACTCAAAACCGTCAATTAATACATAAAAAAAAAAAAAAAAAAAATTACTGAATGGGAAAGGTGACACGTGCAGTTACAGGAAAAGCTTTGCGTTTTGTTTTCTTTGTGAAAATCATGTGTGTGTTGAGCTGCATCGCACCAGTTAATCTGGAATTTTTTTTATTTCACTGTTAAAACTGAGTCATTCTCACACGTTAAAACTTTAGAAATAAGCACCTGTAGGCTCTCAATCTTCTCTATCTGGCACCGGCTCAGCCGAAGTTTCTTTTTTCTTCCAAAATGGCCACTTTTCAGTTTTTCCCTCCCATGCTGGTTGCTGATTGAGCGTGTGCAAAAGGCCTGCTGGTGGCGACTGTGTTTTTTTCGCGCCGACTTTGTTGTTGTAGTGACTTCACCCCTTTTGCCGCTGGGCGAGAGCAAACGGCTGTCTCAGTGTCCCCCAGATAAACGTTTTCCTCAATCCTCGGTGCATGCTCTCTTCCTTTTGGAGATTAAGAGCCTTAGCCACAAAAACCACATGAATCCGTCTAATAAGCTCCTTCCTGAACAAATAAGATTTGCAAGACGCCCAACCAGAGCCTTTGCTGATCTTCTTTAAATCTGGTGTCTGAGAATCGGCAGAACGGGAGGAACCAGATCAGATGCTGGCAGCAAACGTCTGGTTATTTCATGGGGATCATAACCTCTCCAGGTGTTTCTCTCTCTCTCTCTCTCTGTATTTAAAGTCAAACTGCTCTCATCAGATTTGTTCCACAGTTTAACCAGGTCTATATAGACATCTTTATATACATACAGTAGATGCCAGGAAATGATCTCTGACCTCCTGCTTTTGATTTTCCCTTTTGTTCAAAACATTCTGTAGTTTGTAGCTTTTCGCATTAACAGTTTTTTTTTTCACTAGGGCAAGCTATAGTACATACCATAGTAATAGGTATGTACTATAAAAGTAAGGACTTTACAAAGTACAAGGGTAGGTACACTGTGGGTCTTGTGGTAGTCCTGTGGTACGTACAGTGGTGAATAACATGATACCCATCAGGTACCACAGTGGCTACAGTTCAGCAGAGGAAAATTTATTTCAGTTACGCATCATTATTAATTGCGTGGCAATTTATGTATCATGTAACTTTTTAAAATAATATTTTTATACTTGTTTGTTTGCATTTGAGGTAGTAATATGTTGCAGTTCCTCCATAATCCTACAGGTGGTCCACTCTAAACTGTTCACACACTTCCTGGCAGCACAACATCCCGTGTAATAGGAGCAAAACAAAAAGGTTTATATTGGCTGATCCCTGGTGATTCCCATCCCTACATAATACTGTCAAAAATACCATGGTCCAGGTACCCTCAGACAACCTTGGTACCTATATCATGGTAAAGATTGATCATCAATCTACAACCAGATACAAAACACAACACCTTTCACTCAGCTCACTGAAAATAAAACACACCGTTTCATATACGGATTTGTTTTCATGTTATAAATAAATAAATAAATAAAAGAAAGGATATTTTTGTGCATCTGAATGAGTCGCAAAGTTGGAACACTGGGTGGTGTTTTATTTAACCTGTACTAAAAAAAACACCAACAACTTTTTCAGGAACGTTGTTAATATAACATATTATAATCTATTTCATCCATTATAATGTACATGCAACACTCAGTATGGTGAGACTTTGAGCTACATGTTATTCACAACATGTCAAACCTTTGTTTGAAATGTCATCTTGTCATTTTGTTTACGGTCAATGATTCAGGAACGGTAGTCTTGTATGACGGGAAATAACCTGCCAGGAATGTCGCCAAGATGTCACAAGTAGACATACTTTACTTGAAAATACTTTACTCTGACTCTGTTCAACTTTTTGTAACCCCACTCACTTTTCATTCCCAGCGCCAGTTGTTCCACATCGCTATAGTTACTGTAGCTTCACTGTAATGTTTAGGACTGACCTACTGTACAAGCAAGCAGATGATCCAGACCGCCTCACAAGTCACAGTACCCTGTCAGGGGAAATGTTCTGATCGCGCCGATTAGCAGAAAGCTAATCCGGTAAAGTTAAGAAGAGCCAGCTTAATATCGGCTTAACTGAGCTTAAAACTGACACAGAAGTTGGCAAAAACTCCTTAAATGTGCCCTGAATGAAAGATGAATTTGACGTTATAAAAAATCTTTACGCCACATAAAGGTCAACACAATCAAACTCGCATCTAAAATGTTTTTTGAGCGGCAAAAAAAGAAAATTAGAAATGCATGTATAAATATATATACACACCATTTATTTATTTAGATTCAATTTTTAAAAATGCAATGTTTTTTTGAGTGGCAAAAAAAAAAAAACATATATAGTTTTTAAAAAGTCCAGACTTGAAAAAGAATCTTTGTATATTGTTAAAATATTTTAAATGTTTATTTTATTGCAGTTCCTTTCTTTATGCTAATAATAATAATAATAATAATAATAGCAATTACAAAGTCATGTTATCAAGAAGCTATAAAACAAACACTCCTACAGAAGATTTACAAAGCACTTGACACACAGACAGTAGAGACTCCTTCCATTAATGCATTTATAACAAACAGTAAAAAACATTACTTGCAAGCAACGATAAGCGGGCCCAAGCACCCTGCACCATCACCACCCGGGAAAACCAGAAAGACAGCGGGCACAGTTGTCATATGCATTTAAAGGGACTATTCCAATAACATTATAACATAATTTTAGAAAAGGGGGGGGGGGGGGGGGCCTCCAAAAAGCTGGGGAAAAAAACACCCATCACACTATGATGTCACTCAATATGATGTCCCACAGAAAGTTATTAACCACTTTTTGCCACATGTTCGAGGCATGGTCACAGCTGACCCGTTGGAAATTTTTTTAATCTCTCTGCAATTTTGCATCCGCAATGTTTTTAGATCACATAGATTGGGTTTGGTGACAACCGTATAAATTCCATAGGAAGAGTATATAAAATTCCTTCGGGAGCACTTTGCAAATGACACAAAATAACTGCTGTGACAAAACATGACACAATGACACAAAATGACTTCCTGTTGAGTCCATGATATGCAACATGAAAGCTGTTCAGCTCGATAAGCTCTAAATGTGTCCCACTCCCCCCTTTAAAAACAAACAAACTTTTTTTAATACACAGAATGCTGCATTGCGCAGAAGTCCAAAAATTTTTTTTTTTTTATCATACAATCTCTAAATTGTTATTATTTGAAATGTCTAAATTTCATTGCAAAGTTGCTCTCTTTTAGCTAATAATAATAATAATAATAATGTTTGTAAAGATTTACAAAGCACTGACACTGGAGACTCCTTTCCTTTGCATTTATAACAACAACAAAAAAAAAAACACAACTATGTATTGTTACCTAGTTACAATTAAACTTTTAAAAAATGTATCCTGTGTTACTCCGCACTTTCCGTACATCTGTAACTTCATACTTTGTTACAGTTATACTGTTACACATCCACATGCTGTTTAAGCTTTATCTTATGGAGCTCGTGCGCCATGCGAGTGCGTTGTTGCTATAGAAACGATAAAGCAATAATGCATTAATATAAGCGTGCATGCATTTTGAGTTCTTTGTAGAGATGTGCCTTTGCAGACAATGCATTAAACCTTTCTGACCGACAGTGGGCATGTGTTACATAAGAAACGTTTTGTATCTAAAGTTAACTCTTAACTTGAGAGTTTAAACAGATGGATGTGTGTGTGTGTGTGTGTGTGTGTGTGTGTGTGTGTGTGTGTGAGCATTAAATACATCATGCAGTTAAGCCGATATAGTATCAGTAATGCAGTTTTTCAGCCCGCTGTGAAACACTACAGAGAGTTGGTCAACTTTTTCACGTGCTAAACTCGGACACTCACCACGCGCGCGGACTCCACATGGAGCTTCTCTGCTAAAGGAGATCCAGAGTGAGAGTCGACTCTGGGGAACATTTCAACTCTCTCTCTCTCTCTCACGCGTCTTTCACATGTCGCTTATCGACGCCGAAACGATGTTGGCATTCCGAACCAGGACGTCGTCTTTCTCCAAAGTTTCCGCAGAGTAAGATGAGACGAGAGGAGAAGAGTAACCCCGCCTGAGAGAGAGAGGACACACAGCTCCACTCCCCAGCTCGAGCCTCACCCAACTTCCAAAACCAATCAGGAGCGAGTCGTGACCCAAACGACTCTTTCGAATCCGAAAGCTCCCAGGAACCGATTCTTTGAATCTCGAGACTTCCTCTTTCTCTCTCTCTCTCTCTCTCTCTCTCTCTCCTCCTCACCAATATCTTTCCTATACAGCACTGGGAAACAAATAAAAGAGCACTGCAATTTACCCCAGGAAACTTCTAGAATGTCATCAAGAGGATGGATGGTCACGAACCATAAAGCAAAGCTGAGCTGTTTGCTTGTTTTTTTTGCTCATTTCCTTTAAATATAAACTCTAAATTATAATAGTACGTACATACATATATATATATATATATATATATATATATATATATATATATATATATAAAGAGAAACATATTGACAATATATATATGTCAATATATATTGTTATATGTAATAATAATAATAATAATAATAATATGCAAATTTTTAAAGATACAACAACAACAACAACAGTCAGTTATTATTTATACAGTCAGTGCTGGAACCGTGGTCAAATGCGTTTGCAAAATCCGTCAAGCACCATGATGAACATGGCTCTCATGAAGACCTTAAACAAGACCAAAAACTTGTGTAACTTAGTGTAGTGAAGTAAATGGTACAGAAGTTATCTTTCCGTGGTACATTCCTTATAAAGTACATGCTCCTCAATATGTAGGTTTGCCAAGCATACAAAGGTTTCAAAGGAAATAAAAGGGAAAAAAAAGTAAAAAAAAAAAATTTTTTTTTAAATCTGTCAGAAAGTACCAGAGCCTATAGATATAAACAATTAATTGTCCAGTTTTAACCAAATATGTTAATGGCTGAGTAAGGTCCATCTACAACAGTATATATTAAAAACGCTTCTCAATTAGCTTTTGCAGGGACACCAGGAGTGTACATTTTTAAAACAATTTTGGTCAGTTTTACGTCACTAGTATCTGTTGGTTGATGCACATTTCAAGCTTTTTTTTTTTATCTTTTTTTTTAGGCTCTCTTGTGTGTTGCCAGGCATATACAGTAAGTAGCCTAGAAATGAGCAAAAATTTTTAAACCCTTTAAAAATAGAAAGCGACTTCTTATACTCACTGAACGTTCTGCTGAGAGCAACAGTAGCACTGAGTTTGGCCTTTAAGTGCATGTGGTAGGGTTATCAGGGTTTTATTGGGCTGTTGTATCTTTGAAAAAAAAAAAAAAAAAAGAAACCTAATCAGTTTCTTTTGCTCTTGCTCATTCACTTACTTGCTGAGTAATCATATTGCACCTAAACATTAAAGTTATGTAATAAAGGCGATGCTTGTGCACAGTATGAAATATAATCCTGCCAGCACCTGTGAGTTTTAAACCAGGATTACCTACTGTCCATTTAATGCAATTTGTTGCAAAATAATCTGCTTTTTAGCCATCAGTGTATTAACCAGTTTATCACTGGTGTTGCCATTCCAATACTTTTGGAGGGAACTTTTAGGGTGGCTCAAAAGTCTGGATCTACAGGCCAATAATTATTTTTTTTTCAAAATACAAAATACAGCAAATGTTCAAACTGATCAAAATGCTTCCTCTGACTTCCCAAAACATTTGTGTATAAGCTGAAAACAAGAATGTTGGACATTTTTTAATTCATCAGTACTGATCCTGTTACATGCAAGGAGGATTTCGTCCTTTTGGTGTAGTGGGCCGATTTTAATTAATTCAGATGTTCTGTTGTTAGTTTTGAAGCCGTAATGGGTCTGAAATATATATATATATACAGTGTATGAAACCTATTACTTAAGCATATTCTGTATATCCATATATTCACTCATTATTCAAACATTCTGTCAATGATAACATGTTAAACTATTTGCCGTCAAAATAGTGAATGTAGAAGGAACTGGTAGTAGAGAAGACCCCTTTAAGTTAACATTTCAAGTTGAGGGTGCGTTTAGGTGAGAATTACTAGTTGCAACTTTGCCTCAAATGTAGTGTGCATTAGTTCTGGTTAAACTTCGCCATTAGAAGTCACATAATTACTTGAGTGGTGTTGACTTTTGTCCACCTAAACATACATTCCTGAAATACCCCAAATTTGTTGGAGATTATATGTAAACAAACCATATAATGAAAGCCAAGGAGTTATCAGAAACATGCATTATTTAAAAAAATGGAATAAATAAGCCATAACTAATATTGCCTAGTAGGGGCCAATCAACAAAATCAGTGCCCGAGGTAAAAAGAAGATTAGTCAGAGAATCAGCCAAGAGGCCAAGAGTAACTCTCAGCATGACGCTACCACCATCGTGCTTCACAGTGGGGATTGTTTCCTCAGGCTGATGAGTGCTGTTGGGTTTTTGCCAAAGGTAGTGCTTTTAGACAAAACTAAAACATCTTATTTTGGTCTGATTCATCCAGGATGTAACATTACAAAATATGGATGTTCAGGAGAGGTGACTATTCATGCAAGTAATAATACTTATACTGTACTTCTATCTGTGTTGGTTGTACTAATTAACTACAAATCCTTATGTGGTTAAGGTTAGGGTTCTTAGACAAAAGGAATAAAATTCACAAATGCATTTTATTAAACAGTATCTTGTAATTAATAGTTTGATCCATTATGATCCATCACCTTTTTATTGAAAGGCAAATAAAAAAAGACCAGGAAATTTTATTAACCCTAGGGAATGGTCACATGGTTATAAACTGACTGCATCCCAAGCCTCAAGCTTCATTATTTACTTGATTTTCCATCAGTGGGTGGAAATGTGACCCCGTTTTGTCCTGCAAAAAGATCAAACACAATCCAATTGGATGGGTGGACACCAAATTGCAGTACGCAAATGCAGGCTACAGTGCCACCTTATGGTCAAAACTCTTCATCCCAATAAATCAGAATCATTTTCTTCCCCATATACACTAATCATATTTGACAATAAATCCAAGTGAATATGATTCATTATCACGCTATCACATTACATTGGCATCTGTCAAGGGGTGGAATATATGTGAACAGTTAGATCTCAAAGTGAATGTGTTAGAAACAGGATAAAATGACACGCATAAGGACGGGAGTGTGTTACGTCCTGGTCTAGGGGTCAGGCTTTAACAAGGGCCAAAATGAGATGGATTGACAATTGGGACAGGATGTCTCCAAAACCATAAGTCTCGTGGGGTGTTTCTGGCATGTAGAAGTTAGTATCTATGAAAAGTGCCTCAAGAACAGACAACTAGTAAATGGCACCAGGATGCACTATGGGAAGAAGGCAAGCTGGCAGAGGCAGTGTGATGCTCTGGTCAATGTTCTTGCAAGGTTTTGAGGAGTTCAGACCTTTATGGGTCAGAGCTGTCAACTGGAACTACACAATAACAGGCAGGTGTTTTTAATATTATGGCTGATTTGGAGTATCTTTACATGTATTAAAAACACAGTACATCTAAGACACACATCTCAGACACCACAGCAAAATTACCATCCTAATATCCAAATATTATACCCAGTATCCAAATGTCACACCTAATATACAAATGTTACACCTAGTATCCAAATGTTACACCTAATATCCAAATATTACATCTAATATCCAAATATTACACCTTAAGCAGAAAAGGTTGGTTGGTTTATAATTTTCATTACAGTGTAGTAAAGAAATAAACAATAGATACAGAGTAGAACAATTGTGATAGTGTAATGAATTCAGAGAGAAATTTATTTGTATTCATATAATACTACTACTACTACTACTACTAATAATAATAATAATAATATGCAAGTATCTAGTATGGAATTTTTTTTATTGACCTTCAATTGTATTCAAGTGTGAGGTACCAAATACCCAGAAGGCCCCTGTTCAAGAGGCCTTGATCCGTTGCAATAAAAGAAAAGGCGCCTGCACGACAAATTGGAGAAGTGAGGAACATACAGGCGGAAGATAGGGATAGGAAACTTATTTTATAAGTAAAATAATAATATTAATTAAAATAATAACTAGTAAAGCAATATATTAATGATATTGACCCCTTTTCATCTTATTTTATAGCTGTATACTCATAACTAACTGTAATCAAGCAAAAAAGTATGTGAAGTGTGACCCAAGAATGATCCTTACACACAGAGTGCAAGAAATTGAGGAACTTAAATGAAGTGGGAAAAAAAAAATGCAGGCAGATATCCAAAATATAAAAATAGGTTTTCGGTTCTGCTTTTATTGGGACATAGAGTGCAAAGAGCTAGACTTAATCTTTAAACAGCGGACAGAGTAATAAAAACAACATATATCATATTTATCCTATTGGGAAAAGAAAAGAAAAATGAAATAAATCACTAATCCTCAACAATACCCTCGTCAGAGGAACAAGTGCCCTGATAAGGCGATGATTGTGGCGATTTGGGTAAGGCAGGGTTTAAGCACCTGCTCTCAGAAGGATCCTCAGGCGAGATGAACGAGAAGTGCGCTTCCTGCGTGCTAAAATGAAAACAAAGAGAGAATCTTAATGAACATAGTCCCAGAGAAAAATCTGAAGATTGCACTCTAAAATTAACATAACACGCATACTAGAACTGAAATGAACCTTCACCATTATAAGTACTATATACAATTATATGCTATGCAAACACAGTTGAGGCGGCACGGTGGTGTAGTGGTTAGTATTGTCGCCTTGCACCGCCAGGCTCGATTCCCGTCTCTGTGTGCCTGGAGTTTGCATGTTCTCCCCGTGCTTGGTGGGTTTCCTCCGGGTACTCCGGTTTCCTCCCACAGTCCAAAGACATGTAGGTTAGGCTAATTAGCGTTCCCAAATTGCCCGTAGTGTGTGAATGAGTGAGTGTATGTGTGTGTGTCTGTGCGATGGATTGGCACCCTGTCCAGGGTGTACCCCGCCTTGGGCCCTATGTGCCCCCCGTGACCCTGAATACAGGATTAAGCATTATAGATGATGAGTGAGAGTGAGCAAGCACAGTTCATAACTAAAGAGAATCATATAAATGAACCTGATCCGAATGGTGTAAAGTCGAATATGTGATATAAGGCTAAGACTATGATTTAAAATAATCAATCCCAACAATGTAGGTTTTGTAGTAAAAGAGCAACAAACCAAACTTTCTCCGAGAAAGAAAAAAAAAAAGAAAAGAAGATTTTTGGTGGCCTACCCAGACATGAATAAATATGAGATGAGAGGGGGAAATATGTAACTGGGAGGTGCCATATCTATCTGACCTAACAGAATTAACATACATCTAATGAATATTAAGTAAAAACTTGACTTAAGGAGGAGCGAACAATGAGGTAATTACTAAGTAAGGGTATATAAACCATGTAAAATTAAGGAAGTTAGGAGATCTTGTGAAATTTTCGTTGGGTATCTCTTGTTTTTCTGGCTGGCCGGTCCAGAGGTGTCCATTTACTTTTTTTTTTTTTTTTTTACAATAAACTTCTTTGCTTTTTCTATACTCTAGCAGTTGTCTGGTTTTTGTTTGGAAAATTGGTGTAGTTCACATAATTTGCCACGACACTAGTGCATATAGTATAAATAGTACAGTATTATACTCTGTAATGTACGTGTATTTTGCTCTAGTTTGCCCACTAGTGGAACGACAGAGCTGTGCTATGAAATAGATTTTTTTCTCCAAATCTTTCAGTTTAACAATGAAAGATAATGATTTGAATCTTGAACACAAATTTCAATTTCCTTTGCTGGTGGTGGTTGTGGTGTGTGCATCATTTCGGGAGATAAACTGGCATCCCATCAAGGTTGTATTCCCACCCAAGGATTTAATATTTAACAGGGTATTTCATTAGATCAGTTTTAATCGGACAAACAATAAAGCATTAAGATCCCAAGTAGTACTTTAGTATAATATCCTTCTGGATTAGGTTGTAAAAAATCTATTGCATGTGAATATAAGAGTTAATTTGCGATGAAATCCTCAATTTTAACATGCTTCACAATATCAAAGAAAAAAAAATATCTGACATAGAGCTGAATTTCCCAGACTGTCAGTTTCTTAATAGCTCCAGAACGTTAAGCCGTATTAGCAAGCTAGTTAGTGGGTCCCCCCCTTCAGTAATGCTCTCTCTGTTTTACTTTAATTCAGTAAAACAGTAATGGTCTCTGTGTTCTGATACTTTTCTATTGCAATCCACATGAACCTTTTCTTCAATTGAATCTACGCTACTGTAGTACTTGACTTAGATCGGACTACACAGGTCGACCTTCACTTCCCATGTGCATCAGTGAGCCTTGGCCGCCCATAAAATATCCCACTCTGATCCGGGTGTCCTTTATCACAGTAGCAATATTTTTAATATCTCGTTACAATAGCGTCTGGAAGTAGGTGGGATATATTAGGTAGCAAGTGAACACTTTGTCCCTGAAGTTGATGTGTTGGAAGCAGAGAAAATGTGCGACCATAAGGATTTCATCAACTTTGATAAGGGCCACATTGTTATGACTAGACGACTGGATCAGTGAAACTCCAAAGCTGCCTCTTGTGGGACGTTTCTGGTCTACAATGGTCAGGATGCACCAAAAATATTCAAAGGAAGGAAAACATACTATACAGGATATAACAAAAATGGTTCAAGGAAGGAAAACCGGTGAACAGGTGACAGGGTCATGAGCGGCCAAGGTTCACTGGTGCGCATGGGGAGTGAAGGCTGACCCATATAGTCTTTTTTTTTTTTTTTTTAAAGGTTACTGTTGATTCCAATAGAAAAGTGTCAGAACACAGAGAGCATTACTGCTTTGGTTATAGAAGGGGGGACCCACTCAATATTAAGCAGGTATTCATAATGTTATGGATGATCGGGGTATACAGTAACTTCAACCCTTCATGCAATGAAGATGTGAGCATGCTTGGTAACTAGCGTGCTAATACGTTCTGGAGCTATTAAGAAACTGTGAAATTCAGCTCTATGTCAGACATTTTAAAACTTTTATATTGTGAAGTAGGTTAAAATTGAGGATTTTATCGCAGATTAACTCTTGTATCCACATGCAATAGATTTTTTTACTACCTAATCCCTAATGATATTATAGGATATATTATGGGATATCATATAAGTGCTCAAAGGGGTGATCTGCTCAATATTAGGCAGGTGTTCAGAATGTAATGGCTGATAGGTGAGTTTGGCATAGTTTTATTTCTATGGCAGTCTCACACTGTGAATACTAGACATCAACAGGCACACAGGCTAGCACATAAAATACTAGCTAACTAGCAGTAAGCTAGTATTTTATGTGCTAGAAAGGCTAGCACATAAAATACTAGCTAACTAGCAGTATTAGCATGCTAGTTAGCTAGTATTTTATGTGCTAGCCTGTGTGCCTGTTGATGACTAGTATTCACAGTGAATATGATACTAACTAGCATGCTAATACTGCTAACATACAGTAGTTATTTCTCAAAGTAAAAAAAAAAAAATATATATATATATATATATATTTAAGGAAGTATATTTTTTTTTTAGGTTATGAATTGGCATGGAAAAGTTTAATCCTGGCTTTCAGTCTAAAGAGTAGTTAAACATTTTAAATACTTCAGTGAAGCAAAGCGTAGGATTTTCCCCCTCACTTGAAGTCACAGGAGTTCAAACACAAAAGCCAAACAAACTTTAAAGTCTTAATCTGCTTACTTGTCAGTGAAATAATGAGGTAAAGTCACACACACACAGCTGAGGAGCAGACATTTTGTTTGATATATTTACAGTATCTGGTCAATTTTCTGTCTAAAATACAGTAGTTCAGTCTTGTACACACTGAACATGGCGGCAGACTCTCTTGGGGGCAATTTGGGAAGGCCAATTAGTCTAATCTGCCTGTCTTTGGACTGTGGGAGGAAACCGGAGTACCCGGAGGAAGCCCACCAAGCATGGGGAGAACATGCAAACTCCATGCGCACAGAGGCGGGAATCGAACCTCTCTTGAGATTATTGATTGTGTAATTATATCAGGTGCATCCATGTTATTTATTCATTCAGTAATCTTCAATACCACTTTAATCTGTACAGGGTGTCAATCCATCGTAGGGCACACACCCACTCACACTCCTTCACACATATCAGGCAATTTGGGAACGCCAGTTAGCCTAATGTGCAAGTCTCAATTTTCTCAGGATAGTCATATTTTCATATGCATGATGGAAAATTATTCGTTCAGCTAAAAAGAAAAATCAAACCTTTCTTCAGTTAAACAAGGAGAAAACTGAAGTCATTGCATTTGGAAACAAAGATGAAGCTCTAAAAATGAAACAACTAAAAAACAAGTCAAAATTTCTCTTTTACACGCAGAAACCTTCACTCTGTCTCCCCTTCCTCTGTGTCTTCATGCACCCTATCATCCCTCCCAGACCCAGACTCATTCTCTTCTCTACCACTAGAGACTGCAACTGTAACTTTCGTCTCTTCTCTCTCCTCATCCATAGAGCTCCTTTGCCCGCTGTCATCTAAACCAAGGAAGACGTCTTGTCCTGCTCCTTGGCTATCTGATGTACTGCGCAACAACAGAAGAGAATTAAGAACTGCAGAGAGAAGATGGAAGAAATCGCAGCTTGATGCCGATCTTGTCTCTTACCAGACTATTCTCTCCAAATTCTCATGTGACGTGACTTCTGCCAAAACTGCCTTCTACAGAGAAAAGCTGGAAGCCTCTGCACATGATCCTGGCAAACTCCATAACATCTTCTCCTCACTACTCAACCCACCGACTCCTCCTGCCCCTTCCTCTCTGACTGCTGACGATTTTGCCACATTATATGATGGGAAAATTGCAGCAATTCGCCAGTCCTTCGCTCCCAACCAAACTCCTACAGCAGAACCTCAGGACCTTCCCTTCCCTCCCTTAGCAGAATTCTCCAACCTGTCATCTGATGAGAATCAGCAGATCATCTTGTCATCTAACCCCACCACCTGTTCTTTAGACCCAATCCCTTCTACAATTCTCCAGGCCATCTTATGAGACCTCCTTCCCTTCACCACAAACATCATCAACCATTCCATATCATCTGGTCATGTTCCTGCTGCTTTTAAGAAGGCAAGCGTTATTCCCATCCTCAAGAAACCCTGCCTGGACCCATCAGAAGTTAACAACTATTGTCTGGTATCACTTCTCTCTTTTATTTCCAAAATTCTTGAAAGAACTGTTTATAACCAAATGTCTCTTTATCTCTCACAGAACAATCTTAATGATCCCAACCAATCTGGATTCAAAGTGGTGCATTCCACAGAGACTGCCCTTCTGTCAGTCACTGAGAATCTCCATGCTGCTAGATCTGCTAAACTGTCATCTGTCCTGATCCTCCTGGACCTGTCAGCTGCATTTGACACAGTGAACCACAAGATTCTATTATCTATTCTTACAAGCCTTGGAATTTGTGGAACAGCATGGGAATTGTTTGCTTCTTACCTAGAAGATAGGTCGTATGAGGTGACATGGAGGGGATCTACATCTGCCCTATATAGACTCTCTACTGGTGTCCCGCAGGGCTCAGTACTTGGTCCTCTTCTGTTCTCCCTCTATACCCGGTCTCTTGGTAAGGTCATATCATCGCATGGATTTTCATACCATTGTTATGCAGATGACACTCAACTTATTCTCTCCTTTCCTATCTCTGACACTCAGGTTTCCACCCGGATCTCAGCATGTCTGGCAGACATCTCATCCTGGATGGCAGCTCATCAGCTGAAACTCAATCTGAGTAAAACCAATCTGTTGTTCATCCCTGGTGACTCATCCCCAGGTCAAGATCTTGTGATATCCCTGGACAACAATCAAATCACTACTTCAGCCACTGCCCGCAATCTTGGGGTAACCGTGGACAATCATCTGTCATTTTCCCCACACATCGCTAACCTTACTCGCTCTTGTAGATTTCTTCTTTACAATATCAGAAGAATCCGCCCATTTCTTTCTTCACAGGCTACTCAGGTGCTTGTTCAGGCCCTTGTTATTTCAAGACTGGACTACTGCAACTCACTCCTGGCTGGCCTGCCTCTGTCCACGACTCGTCCTCTGCAACTGATCCAGAATGCAGCAGCACGTCTCATTTTCAGCCTTCCCAAGTTCTCCCACACCACGCCACTCCTCCGCTCCCTGCACTGGCTTCCTGTAGCTACCCGCATCAAATTCAAAACACTGATGCTTGCCTACAAAGCTAAAAATGGCCCAGCACCCACTTACCTCTCTGCTCTAATCACACCACGCACTGCACCACGTTCCCTCCGATCCTCCAGCACTGCTCGCCTCGTCCCACCATCTCTCAGGGATCGAGGGCGGCATTCATCCAGACTCTTTTCTGTTCTGGCTCCTAGGTGGTGGAACGAACTTCCTCTAGATGTCCGTACAGCAGAGACTTTGACGATCTTTAAACAACGACTCAAAACGCATCTATTTCTCCAGTACTTACAGGACTAACCCCCCCCCCCCCCGCCCCCCCCCCCCCAAAAAAAAACCCTCTTCCCAGTTGTGTTAGACTAATGGCACTTAGTTATTGACCTAGTTAACCCAGTGTAAGTATCTATCCAGTGATGTAAACTTTAAAGCACTTTTTGTAAGTCGCTCTGGATAAGAGCGTCTGCCAAATGCCTAAATGTAAATGTAAATGTAAGTCATGAATCTTGGGGTTTGGATTCTGGACACAGAACTAAATCAGCATGCTATCATCTCAAAAACATTGCAAGAATTAGATGTTTTGCTTCCAATCAAGACTTGGAGAAACTTGTCCATGCCTTTATCACCAGCAGGGTGGATTATTGTAATGGTCTCCTCACCGGCCTTCCCAAGAAGACCATTAGACAGCAGCAGCTCATCCAGAACGCTGCTGCCAGGATTCTGACTCGATCCAGAAAATCTGAGCACATCACACCAGCCCTCAGGTCCTTACACTGGCTTCCTGTAACATTCAGGATAGATTTTAAAGTATTTTTACTCGTTTATAAATCACTAATTGGCTTAGGACCGGTTTGAAGAGTGCCTTTTCCAGACAGCATGTTTCAGCTCCTTCCAAAGATGCTCCATAGGATTGAGGTCAGGGTTCATAGAAAGCCACTTTAGAATAGTCCATTGTTTTCCTCTTAGCCATTCTTGGGTGTTTTTTAGCTGTGTGTTTTGGGTCATTGTCCTGTTGCAAGACCCATGACCTGCGACTGAGACCCAGCTTTCTGACACTGGCCAGCACATTTCTCTCTAGAATCCCTTGATAGTCTTGAGATTTCATTGTACCCTGCACAGATTCAAGACACCCTGAGCCAGA
This sequence comes from Clarias fuscus, assembly GCA_030347435.1. Taxonomy (NCBI): domain Eukaryota; kingdom Metazoa; phylum Chordata; class Actinopteri; order Siluriformes; family Clariidae; genus Clarias; species Clarias fuscus. The sequence continues at coordinate 28,247,775 of CM059218.1, forward strand.
TGCAGCAAAGCAGCCCCAGAACATAACAGAGCCTCCTCCCTGTTTCACAGTCGGGACAGTGTTCTTGTTATGCTTCATTTTTCCGTCTGTGAACATAGAGCTGATGTGCCTTGGCAAAAAGTTCCATTGTTGTCTCATCTGTTCATAGGACATTCTGCCAGAAGCTTTGTGGCTTGTCAACATGTAGTTTGGCATATTCCAGTCTGGCTTTTTTATGATTTGTTTTCAACAATGGTGTCCTCCTTGGTCGTCTCCCATGTAGTCCACTTTGGCTCAAACAACGACGGATGGTGCGATCTGACACTGATGTTCCTTGAGCATGAAGTTCACCTTGGATTTCTTTAGAAGTCTTTCTGGACTCTTTTGTTACCATTCGGATTATCCGTCTCTTTGATTTGTCATCAATATTCCTCCTGCGGCCACATCCAGGGAGGTCGGCTACAGTCCCATGGATCTTAAATTTCTGAATAATATGTGCAACTGTAGTCACAGGAACATCTAGCTGCTTGGAAATGGCCTTATAGCCTTTACCTTTAACATGCTTGTCTATAATTTTCTTTCGAATCTCCTGAGACAACTCTTTCCTTCGCTTCCTCTGGTCCATGTTGAGTGTGGTACATACCATGTCACCAAACAACACAGTGACTACCTGGAGCCCTATATATAGACCCACTGACTGATTACAAGATTGTAGACACCTGTGATGCTAATTAGTGGACACACCTTGAATTAACATGTCCCTTTGGTCACATTATTTTCAGTATTTTCTAGGGGTACCATCATTTTTGTCCAGGCCTGTTCCACGAGTTTATTTTTTAAAATAATTCCGTTGAAGCATGGTTGAAAAGCAATGTCTGACTTTCATTGGTTAACATTCATAGATTTTTTTAAAATTATTACTTTTGTCAGATTAAAGTTATTTCTGTGACCATTGTGAGTTTTTCTTTCATTGACCGAAGGGTACCAACAATTTTGTCCACGTGTGTAAATACATTGCAGATATGCTCACTGAATATGAATCTACAGTAACAGACCACTCAGATCATTAGGATCGAGTCAGTTAGAAGTACCAAGGGTTCACACAAAACAAGGGGAGTCCGCTTTTAGCTATTATGCTCCTCGTACTGTAGCTTCTAGATGAGATCAGATGGGCTAAAACATTAATCACATTTAAATCTAGACTTAAAACTCATCTGTTTAGCTGTGCATTTACTGAATGAGCGATGTGCTACGACCGTTTTTTTCATTGAAAATGTATCAACATTTTCATTTTGATACATGCTTGTTCCTGCTATTGTAAATTTTTATGTGATAAGACATGGTTAAAGTGTGTATTACAGTATTAGTGTGTATTATTTATTACCTGTAGAGTTGTCTTATCAATAGGTATTGTAATAACAGAAAAAAGTTTTAATTTTTTTATATATCATGGGAAGAAAAAAATATGCCATGTCATGCTGAAGTCTATGCATAGGGCTTTACTGTCTGATGGAGAGTGGTAGTGATGGCGCCATCTGTTGAGTGATTTAGAACAATACACAAACTGCATGGTGTTGATGAGTCTCATGACAAGCCTCTTGTTGATAGTGGACGAGACACTGGAGAAATCATGGGTATGGTGACAATGATGGTGGTGGATTTAAGGCACATCGGTATGATGCTGCTGCTCAGGAAGATGTTTAAGATGTCAATCAGAACATTAGCTCACTGGTCTGTGGATCCTATGAGCATTCTACCAGGAATATTATCTGCTTCAGGAGACTTCAGTGGGTCGACTCTGTAAAAATTACTGTACCTGTGTCCTGCCGAACCTTTCCAAGATGTGAGACACCACCCTCCACATCGTATGCGCCATCTCACCACTGTGCCAGTAAACGGACTGGCATGTGGCAGAGAAGAATTACGAAAGAATTTGAGGACAATCAGACGTCCCTCAGTTCTAGCATCGAGAATTTGTTTGTGTCTACACCCTCATCATTGGGGCATACAGTACATGCCTAATTTTCCCTAATATAGGACCTCACATCTCAAGGATTCTCCAATACATAAAGATCAGATTTGACTAAGCAGGTGTCAGTATGCACCTGCTTGGTTTGTGAACCGCCATTTAACACAAGAGCAGAAGAAAACAAGGTTCAAGTTAATTTTCATGCTACAGTACGTATGCCTAATATTTTTGATATTTCGGTTAAAAATTCAAGAGTGACACTCCCACTTTATCACATATGGCTGTGTACGTCAGAGGATGAGATTGGCACATAGGTGCACGGTTCACAAACGAGGAACGATTGCGTTCTCACTGATCAAAATGAACCAGACTTTGGGGTTAAATGATCTCGGGCGGGCTAATGTGAAAACAGTGGAAATATCTCCAATGTGCGCTGTGAATCAGATTTGACTAATTCAATCTGACAGAAATGTTGGCAATGCATCACTGCAAAGCTCAATGCCAAGCCAGATATCATACAGTAGGTCTGCTTTTTGTCCTTGGAATCTAGGACAATTAGACTCTGCGTACTGCATCTGCATGAAGCAAGGCTAGTTAGAGGCAAAGCTGTGTATATTGGAAACCAGCTTACATTGTGGCTTACCATGAAAAGTACACAGAATGATCATCTTGTGGTGATACAGAGAATGCAGTAGGAGTCTCTGTAGGAGAGTTGACAAAAATCACTGTAGTGGCACAAATTCACAGACCGCAGACAGTGGGAGATGCAGCGCTGACAGAAGACATGTCCAGAAATCGGCCGGGAGTTAAGTGCCCTGCTGTGAAACAGAACATAACTAGCACTGAACAATACACAGATGCAGTAGCTCAAAGGGGTACAGTACATGAGGTCCGACATCTACTGTACAAAGCGAGAAGAGAAAAAGCCCAAATTCTTACCACACACACACACACACACACACACACAAAAACAATTGTTAAAATAAAGCAACAAAGGCCTGTGGCTACGCTTCAACAACATGGGCCGGGATTTATGATGAAATCTCCGTTGCATGAAGGCTTAACACTTTTAGACATTTACAGAAGACTTGAAGCACAGTACGATGATGAGACTCTTAGCCGCAGTACAGCATGTGAATGGTGCAAATGTTTTAAAGAAGGCTGTGGATCTGTGAATGGCATTCCCGACCGAGGTGACCCTGATGATATCGGCGCAAGCTACTGCATGAGCACACAGAGATTTTGGAGGAGACAGACAGCACTGATGTACTTACAGTATATGCTCGTGTACGATGGGCTTCCATAACTTATTTGATCTGTGCTTGAATACGCGGTACAGGCTTCCCAAACCAGAAACAATTGTGAACCAGATTTTTCGCTAATGTGAAAATGCCCGTAGACAGTGGAAATATCTCCAATGTGGGCTGTGAATCAGATTTGACTAAGTCAATCTGACAGCCATGTTGGCGTTGCATCACTGCAAAGCTCAATGCCAAGCCAGAGGGGACTCGGAGGTGACCGCAGTCGTTCTGGTGGACATTCAGTGGAAGAGTCGAACTGTGGGCGGTACCAGAGAGTAGTATCGCTGGACTTGCTGATGTAAGCTTAGGGGAAGCAGTGAGGAGGGATGCTGGTTGCAGGACAATTTGTGCGAACTGAGATTCTTCACTGTATTGCAATATAACCGAAACTCAAAACCCAAAAAAACACTCGGAAATAAATCTCCTTTTCATCAAGTATCATATAAACATTAAACATAAACTGTTGAAACTTTTCTTTTTCCTTTTCTTTTTCCTATCCCGGGGCAACATACGTAGACTCGCTCTCACGCCTGTGTTGAACTAATATCCACACGCAGTCTGAGGCAAGCGGAAGGCTTACTGTACAGTATATAGCGATGCACCCAGCCGTCTTGCATTTTGCGGAGTTGTAGTAGCCCACAAACCTGCCTTCCCAAATATACATGGTGTTACAGCTTGATCCTTAAAAACTGACAAATAACTTGTCACCAACTTCTGGAAGAGATGGATCAGTGTGTGTGAACTGTACACACAATCATTCACCGACACCACATGCACGTTACAGGAACACGGCTGGGAGTTATCGCCACATCTCCTGTACAGTCCTGACCTTGATCTCCAAGCCATTTTTACATGTTTGGGCTATTTCCTGGGAGGCCAGGGTTTCAGGTGTGAAGCAGTCAGTCCGATCATGGATACGGCATACTGCGAAACTTTCCGTAGTTGAATGCTGGGATACCTGCATTAGTATACAGTAGCTGGGCATTGTATAGAGAAACTAGACAAAGTCAATTCCTGTAGAAATTGCGAAGTAGGGAGGCTTCCTGTGCAAAACACCAAAAACAATCTGTTTCTACCCTGTATGATTTCAAAGATATGAGTCTGTATACGACTTGTGATAGCAAGGAATATGTATGTACAAAGAATGTATCCGGCATAAACTTCAAAGCCAATGTGACTCAGACACAGTCTCAGTGTTTAAGTCTAGGCTAAAAATCTATTTATTTAGCCAAGCATTTTTGTAAATAGATTAGCCTTAGGTAAAGGAGCAGATCTGGGGGACTCATGGACGTAGAGTATTCTGGTGAACTGGTATGTTTAGATGCTGTCCTCCCCACTCTCATTGATCACTCAGGTTTGTTGACGGTGAGGTGATTGGTTGCTTTACATCTCAGGGAGCCCTCATGTCTGTGTTTCCTTATGGCTCTCCCTTTTAGTTATGCTGTTATAGTTAGTCCTGCTGGAGTCCCTGCTTGCACTTTGCACTAAATATACATTCACCTTATACATATTGACTGTGACCATACCTAACTGCCATCTCTCCTTATTTTCTGTTCTCTCCTCTTCTGCTCTCTCTCCCTCTCACCTTTCCCTCTCTCTGTCTCTCTGTCGAGCTATACATGTCACTCCTGAGTTGCCAGTGATCCAGACCCCTCTGCCCTCTGGACCCGTCTAACCCGTCCTGGAGTCCTGCTTCTGGTTGGAGATCCCGTCGCATGGATGCCCCGTGTGGTCTGCCTGGATTCGTGTGGTGGCTGGGGATGGTTTCCATGAAGACTGTCCTGTCATCGATTGATGCTCTGGGGACCTGTGACTTCAGTTGTTCGATAGCTCAGGACTGGAATCTCCTACAGTCTACCTGAGCCTCCAGGAACAAACTGGACTCCTTTTAATTTTAATTTTAAACACATCTCCTGTTATACTGAACTTCCAGTACACATTATTATGCCGATCAATCCCTGCTATCCGTTATCACCCAGATGAGGATGGGTTCCCTGTTGAGTCTGGTTCCTCTCAAGGTTTCTTCCTATTACCATCTCAGGGAGTTTTTCCTTGCCACCGTCGCCCTCGGCTTGCTCATCGGGGACAATCTGATCATTTTGATTCATACACATTACGTACAAACTTACTTCTTTTATTGTGTAAAGCTGCTTTGCGACAATGTCAATTGTTAAAAGCGCTATATAAATAAAATTGACTTGACTTGACTTGACTTGACTCCTGAGTGTCCTATCTCAAACAACCCAAGAAACAAAGCACATACATCTATCACATACAATTCCGTTGATATAAGAAAACTATGTGATAGAGCTTTTTTTCTTGGATTGTTTGAGAGAGGAGATTTACCATTGTGAAATATCAAGTTTCATGTGTGTTTTTAACAATTGGTTGCAAAAAGGCAGTTTTTCCAAAGTGGTCCAAAAGCTTTTTTTTCTTTTTAGAAAGTGACCCCTCTACAAACCCTCTTCAAGTCTAAAGTCTAATTTAGGAGAATGCAGTATGTAACCAATCATGTGTTGTATTCTTACTTTCCTGACTTATGAATGACTCACACGTCTCAGCGTACCACGTTCCCTCCGGTCCTCCAGCACTGCTCGACTTGGCCCACCATCTCTCACGGATTGAGGAAGACATGCATCTAGACTCTTTCCTGTTCTGGCACCTACAGTAAATGGTTGAATAAACTTCCTCTAGATGTCCGTACAGCAGAATAGTTGGCGAACTTTAAACGACGACTTAAGACATATCTGTTTCTTTAATGCTTGAGCTAATTAAAACAAATAAACAAACAAACAAACAAAAAAAACCTACAACTTCCCAACAGTGTTTGACTGATGGTACTTAGTTCGTAACCTAGTAACCCAGCGTAAGGATCTGTCTAATGATGGAAACTACAAAGCACTTTTGTAAGTCGCTCTGGATAAGAGTGTCTGCCAAATGCCTAAATGTAAATGTAAATGTGTACTGTAATTCTTGTGAAAGAATTTCCTGGTATCACTTCAATGTAAATAAAGGTTACAGTAAGTGCATAGAGGTACAGTATAGTGTAACATCATCTGCTTCATTAGTATCACAGTCGGTCCAGTTCCACAGCCAGTTCTTTTCCAAGTCGGTCTCTAGAACGATTGAAAAAACAATGTGCGAAATAAAGTATTAAGGGATTTAATACTTCATTAGAAATGTATCATGCATTTAATTGACTCCATTCATTTGTCTTACAAAAAAGACAAGTTTTATATATGAGACTGTTATTTATTCTTAAGGATAGCTTTATTAGAAGATAATGTAATTACCATTCAAATAATGCATTGCATTTAAATAAAACATCTCCACATAATTTAGAAAACATAATTTATATTAAACAAAATGTAATTAAAAAAAATATATTAAAGCTGTGTGCTTAATGGAACAATTTGTTTGGCTTTGATAGTAAAAAAAAAAAAAGTCGCTGGGACCTAAAATGAAGTGATTTGAGTGTTTCAGGACTTTTAGCCACTAGGTGGCGCTGGAGCGTTTCTGTCTCTGCTGGAAGACAAGTACAGAACCAGACTGGGAAATCTCAATGTGTTTAATAGACGGGTAATACAGGGGTATTGGTGTACATCTGATATGCTCGTGTGTTATTTCCATCTCTGTGTGCATCAGTTTCACTGAGCGTGAAGTCAATCATCTCCACACTGCGTGTTTATACTGTAACTCTATTGTTGCATTAGAGCCTTAGAGGCAGTGATGGGTTAACGCTGAGAGCGCACAAGAAAACAAAGCAACAAACACCACACACAGTGTGCATCCTGAGAGAACATCTGGACAGGGGAATGTTCAGCTGAGATTATTTACATCTTTAATATCGCTCTTATAAATCAAAACCCACAATATAGTCTGTCTATAACAGTTCAATCCATATGTCTGTATGTAATGTCTATATATGTGTCATTATCTGTCTGTCTGTCTGCAGTGTCTATCTATCTATCTATCTATCTATCTATCTATCTATCTATCTATCTATCTATCTATCTATCTATCTATCAATGTGTCTGTCTCTGTTTGTCTATATGCACGTTAAATCATTTGTCTGTCTCTTCCTCCTTAGCTCTTTATCTGCCTGTCTGTCTTTCTGTCTGGATGGCAGCATGGTGGCTTAATGGTGAGCACTGTCGACTTGAAAAAAAAAAAAAACTCCCTGTGAAAAAAAAAATGTGCACATTAGATTTTGTGCTTAGGAAATGCAGTGAGAGAATATGCAGTCATGATCCAGATAAGAGTTTTTGCAGATTTCTATTGGTGAGTGAAGAGGGTACAGTAAAACCAGGTTGTGTATCTGGTCAGAAATCTGGTCACATAACTGTTTTTTTACTTTCTGGTTTGATTTCTGAGCAGTAAATATCAGACATGCATGAAATATCAAGAATATGCAGTAGGTACAACGCGAAGCAAGCCGTATGCTTCATTATAACGGATGAATACAGAACACAAACTGGGAGATGTAATGACTAATGGTAAATAAACATAATGCCCTGTCCTGTCTACAGTACAAGACAACATGTTGCTCGTTTAAAAGTCATAAGGTAGCTGTTAAACTTGTGGATCAAATTATCGAGTGGACGGGAGCCAGAAAATAAGTCGAAACAGTCCAGAAATATCTTCATTTTCTAATCAGACTGAGCCGAAGAGAAGTCAGTGGAAAGCTTTGCTCAGTTGGTTCTCTCGTGCCGAGAAGCTCATTTCCTCTGGAGCGTGTTTGGAGAGGAAACCTAGATCGGGGTCATACGGTCCGCTCCAAACAATATAGCTGAAGCCAATGTAGGAGACTGAATGGAGAGAGAAAAAAAAAAAAAACAAAGCATGCAGTTAAAATGTGTTAAAACATGCTGCACTTGTATGGAAAGTAGTGTGAAGTAATAATAATAATAATAATAATAATAATAATAATAATAATAATGTTGGGCATATTTGAGAAAATTCATAGCAGTATTTATACATTTACAGTACTATAAGTTTCCACTGTTCACTTTATTGTCATCAGAAAGAAAAATGATCAGATCGTGATTATTAAAAAAGTTTTAAAACGTTTGCCTTCCCTGTCTCTGAGCCTGTATAAATACACTCTAGTGTATGCTAGTGTGTCTAAATCTTCTGTGATTTTGCAAAGAATAGTGTATTAAACTAAAAACCATCCAGTGTGTGGTGAGTCTGTGGTCGTTGTTAACAAGGGAAGGTCAGAGGATAGTGTGCAGAAAGGTTTGAGCAACTAAGATGGTACAGTAACTCAAATAAAGACTCTGAGCATCTCTCAGTACTTCACAACACACTTTGGGGGAAACAAAAAAGTTTTTTTTGGTCCCAGTCCCAGTTCCAGTCAGGTTCTGAGCCGGACAGATCGAGCCACCCAACATCCAGTCGGTGAGAGATCGGCATGATTTTATGCACTGCTGAGACCTGATTGATTGACTGGATAACTGTGTTATGTGCTCTTATTATCAGGAAATTTCCTTCGGGATCAATAAAAAAAAAAAAAATATATATATATATATATATATATATATATATATATATATATATAAAAAATTGCCTATCCATCTGTCTGTGTCTCAAACTATCCAGCATGGATGCTCATCCTTTTTGCTTTGGAATTGGTTTTATTGACCCCGTCCACAGTGTACCCCGCCCCATGCTCTAAGTCCTGGGATAGGCAGTCTACTTGGCTTTCATTTCCTCTGAACAGCTTTTGGATAATCTTGGTTAAAACTTCTATCCATCCATCCATCCATGAAAAATGAGAAAAAATGTGGATGACGTTTTGGCCTTAGGAAACGTCCACTCATGATCCCTTCATATATCAGATGTTTAAACGCGTGACGTGTCTTTAACCCTTTAACACAAGACATGTTGCTCTGTAAAATTACTTTTACAAAAACCTGAAATATTAATTATAATTAATCATAATTTAATTTGCCTTGTTACATTTAAACCAAGGCAGCATGGTGGCACAGTGGTTAGCACTGTCGCCTTACTCCTCGTGGGTTCCCACACAGAGTTTGCATGTTCCCCCTGTGCTTGGTGGTTTTCCTCCCACAGTCCAAAGACATGCAGATTAGGCTGCATTTTGGTGTCCCCAAATTGCCTGTAGTGTGTGAATGTGTGTGTGAGTGTGAGAGAGTGTGTGTGTGTGTGCCCTGCGATGGATTGGCACTCCATCCAGGATGTACCCCGCCTCGTGCCCTAAGTCTCCTGGGATAGGCCCCAGGCCCGGATAAAGTGGTATAGACGATGAGTGAGGCGACGGGCAGGTAAAAGGAAAGGTAGGATCGTTACTTTATGGTGCGTAACTCGGAATTTCTGGAGGGACTCCGTGCATGTGCACTGAATTTGCCGTGTCATCATGTCCAATGCTGATGACTCTAAGTCATTGTCAATGTGGTCTGAATTTTTCATTTCTGGTGCTGACGGACAGACGGATTTTTGTGTAAAATCGAATTTTCTTATTTATTCGTCAGAAATCCGTTTTACAAGAAATTAATATGTGCAAGGTTCCTTTTGTCCATCTGACTATTTGTGTCTGTTTGTTTGTCTGTCTGTATAAAAGTTACATTTTTCTGAATCAGTGGCGGCTGGTGCGGAAAAAGTTTTTGGGGGCGGAAACAAAAATAAAATTAAACTTTTAATGCTCGCCTGTAAATAACCATTTATCAGGTGATCAAGCATCATTACTGCTAGCATAAAATAAAGCCATTACTCACATGACTCACGTCAGCAGCTCCGCTGAGGGTTCAGGGCGTGCAGAGCAGCGCCCGAAGGATGATTTGACAAAATCCAATCAGAGCTCAGCCTCAAGTCACATGTTTTTCAAAAACGTACGTGCCTACATAGACACTCGTTTGTCCGGCGCCCCGCGTACACGAACACAAATGAACGTAATACAGTTTAGATTTTTTTATTGCAAATAAATTATATTAAGAAATACAGCGGAATATTGTGACTAAATGACTTTATTTCATTATTAAAATAAATAATTATTATGTTAAATAATTACATGTTAAAGGAGCATTCTTCTCTGCCTAACTTTAAGGGGGGCGGCGCCCCTGCGCCCCGTATTGACCGGCCGCCACTGCTCTGAATGTCTATTTTATATGTCTGTCTATCTGTATAATACTGTAGGTGTTTTGTCTGTCTCTCCATCTATACGTCTGTTTTTCTATATAAAAGTGAAATCAATCTGTCTATCTATTTTCATGATCTGTCTATCTGTCTATTTCTATTAACCTGCCTGTATTTCTCTGTCTGTCTGTCTGTCTGTCTGTCTGTGTGTATAACGATTACACCTGATGCATGTCAAAATTGAGAAAAAGAACTGAAGAATCGTAGAATAAAGTACATTTTCCACTTTTCATCACAGAGACTTCAACGTTTCATTCTACCGTATTAATAAACAGCCACTTCTTCATTTCTTTTGAGACTGAGACACTTAGTTCTTGTTCTTGTAGTCTTTTATTTTCAGCAAGAGGTACAAGTTAATTTATGGTACATGACAGCTTTATTGTTCGACTTGGACTCACATCTGTATCCGCATCACTTCATTACTATTCATTACTCCTAATGTTTGTTATGCATCTATGCTGTAATACTGACCTATGAGTTATTGCATATAGTTCACCTCGTAAGTAATTATAGAGTAACTACAGCTTTATAGCTTTGGCTCCGAACTCCGGTGTGATAGATTTAAACAAAGACAATGAGCGTGTGATTACCGGGTAGAATGTCAGCTTTAAATCGCGGGGGGATTTCCATCGAGATTGTGTGAACCGTATTCGAAATCACGAGCGAGGCTCGGCTCAGTCGCTGTCTGGTTTCCAGGCTAGAGGTGTTTCTCTGCATCATTACTTTACACACAAATGAGAACCTCAAAGAAGGAGCGATTTTAGATGTACAGTAGTCTGCAATATTCAGAAAATTTCTCACAAATCTCACAAATTTTCTCAATCCAGCTTTTTGTTTTTAATTACATTTTTTTTAATAAGAAAGAAATTTAGTTACATTCAATATCCATCATCCAAACACCATATGACGCACATAAGCAGTCACATCTCAATATTAACAAGTGTTTTTTTTTTTTTTTTATTAAATTATTTCTGTACAATATAGCTGTAACAGGCCTCCTTAACATGATGTCATTCCACTATATTGTCTTTAAATGAGCACTTGTTGAATAATTCAGTGTTGTTTTTAGTGTACAAGTAAATATCAGGTTTCTTTAAAAGAAATGTGAAAAGGAAAAAAGAAGTGCATTATTTTCTTAGTTCATTAACAACTTAATCATATTAAGAGAAAAATGTTGAAGAATCTATAGATAAGCTTGAAAAGAGGCAAAAGGCTACAAATTTGTATTAATTAATTTTATTAATTTTTAATTTTTTTATTAGGAATTATACTGTATTTATTATGAATTGCAAACCCAGAAAACTGATTTGGAAATCAAAACAATTCATTTGATTGATTAAAAAAATAAATAAAATAAAATAAATAATAATTATAATTTTATATATATATATATATATATATATATATATATATATATATATATATATATATATATATATATATATATAATATACTGTATATTTTAACGTGTGTGTGTGTGATATATCCAAGGACATTCTATCAATTTTTTTTATTTGTTTGTGTATATATATATATATATATATACTAACAAATAAAAAAAATGCTTTAGATGGAATGTCCTTGGAACTGTTAGCATCTCAATCCTTCTCCTGTTCCCTCTTAACATACAGTCAATTGCAAAATTATTGGCACCCTGCACAAAAACAGTAAAATAAAATAACAATCTAAATTTATTAACCAATTAACACATGTAATAAAGTGTTTTAAGCTCGAACACATTGATTTTTAGAAATTATTTTAAAGTAGCACTTTTCCCCCTGCAAAATCTTGTATGGTGTTATTCGACGTCTGAGACCTTTCAATACAGCCTTGATTAAACTGATTTTTGAAAATTATTTCTGCTATTTTTATTAAAATGCAATTAAAAAAAAAAAGAAAATCCCTATTTTCCTAAATTCTAAGCTAGATTATCATTTTTTTAGCAAAAGTGTGTTGCTGTGGTGGTTAGCATGGTGATCTCGCACCTCCAGGGTTGAAGGTTCGATTCTTGCCTCTGGTCTGTGTCAGTAGAGTTTGCATGTTCTCCTTGTGTTTGGTGGGTTTCTTTTTGGTACTACGGTTTCCTCCCACAGTACAAAGACTTGCAAATTAGACTAATTGGCATTTCCAAATTGCATGTAGTGTGTGACAGGGTATGTATGCTTTTGCCATGCAATGGACTGACAACCTCGGCCAGGCTCCAGGGCTACCGTTACCCTGAATAGGATAAGCAACATAGGAAATAAGTGAAACAAAGAACGAGTGAGTTAACAAAGGAGATTTTAAGATTAGCATAACTTTCAGATATTGTAAGATACTGAGCTGATATATATATATATATATATATATATATATATATATATACATTATATATGTTTTAATGTTTTATATTTGTGACTTAAGAAGACTTTATTATTGTATGCAGCATACTGGATATGATTTATTTTAGCAATTTTTATTTATAGACGTTCTACCATTCCTTTACTGCCATGTACAAAATAACACTTTTATGATAATTTTATAACAGGGCTTTCAGGGATTTGAAATTCTACCCAACGTTTTTGCCGATGAAAACATTTCAGCACATGTTGGTACTGGAAAATAATCAGCTTCTTGTTTGTAGCCATAACTCTGCTTAACCACATCACTCACAGCGATAACTGTCCTATAACAGCACACCCCTCAAATTGTATTCCACGTTTACATTATATTAATATACAAACTAAATATTATTGATTATATTATATTCCATTATTATATTAATTATTACATTAAGTATATTTATACCACAGTTCTGTTGAAATGAATCTTTCAACAGAAATATTTTCTGCTGAAATTAAGTTTTCATGACTGACAAATGGCACACACAAATCTCTACGCTTTAGATGTTTTTTTGTTTTTTTGTTTTAACCTTTACATAAGGAATAAATCACTTGGGCTTAATCTTGAATTTGATTAATCAGAAGGTGTTGATTAATACATTTACTTTGAAAGCAGTTTCGACAGCTGCAAATCACAGATTTATACTCATGCATTTTTTTTTTTATATTAAGGCAATAATAAAATATTAACTTGAACTTTCACTCGAGTTTTGTGCTATATCCAGAATTTCCAAGAAAAACAAACGTCTATAAACATTTTGAAATGATTTGGACTTGAATGATTTGTTGATTCGGAGGTATTCTGGCCCGCGTGCCTACACAAAGCTGTTCTAGGTCCTGCGTAATTCAGCGTGTGAATAGGGCCGATGTTCGGGCCAGTCTGTTGTGGATTTCCTGCGGTGTTCTGCTCTCGCTATATAAAACTCGGCTTACTTATGTATGTAGATTTTCAGCAAACATGGTCTTAAATGTGACCTTCTGAAGTCTGCGACTCTCTGCATCTTCTCTGTGATGGTCTGTTTGGCTTTGTCATTTAGCCATTTTTCAGTGCCTGCTTCTTTTCAAGGCTTTTTTTTTTTTTCAAACGCATACTGTACTTATTAGGGTCCGAGACCTCATGATTGCTCCAGCACAGAACATTTTACCCCCCACCCCCACCCCCACCCCATACCCTTCAGCTATCCTTCTGCAGTGTCGACCAAACTCAAATTTGATTGGATCTGAACACTTCAAATCTATTTATACACTCTAGAAATGATTTTGTTGATGTGGTCTGCTGTCCAACCGTTCAGTAAAAATGACTGATCAGATATTTCTGATGCTTAATATGTTTTTTTTTTTTTTTTTTAGATTTTGTCCTACATATGTTTTAGATCCTTTTTCACATTACGATCGTTAGGATTAAATTAAAGAAAATGGGAACAGTTGTTCTACTGTGACAGGATGAAAATACCTCAAGGGACATTTTAAAAACCGGTTGTTTATGTAACAACCTCGGCAGCAATCTCTTTTCCCCTCTCGTCTGTTCCAACCACTCAGCATCAGCAGTATAGTAATCACCGGTCCTGATCATCTGTCATCATCTGCACCTGTCTCTCACTGGCTCGTGTCTTAAGTTAGATGATTTTTTTTTTTATGATTGAATGATTTATAGGTTACTGTGTGGTTTAACAAACAACAACAAAAAAAGCATTCCTCTGAAACCGCTCAGGTACAGGGACTGGACTGAAAATGAGAGACAAAAAGTTGCCAAAAATGAGAGCCAAAGAAAGTCATTCAGGAAGCCTGGAGAACTATTCCTCAAGACTACATAAAAATACAAGAAACTGGATCTCTGGGAACAAAATATAAAAAGAAACGAGGGCGTCAAGACTTTTGCACAGTGCTGTATAAATATATTCTTATGAAAATGTACAATTAAATTGAAGTATAGGATAAAACTCTTGTTGATGTATTGTAGGAAAATAATCAACAACATAAGGGAGTGATATGGCAGAGTTACCTTTGCTACCTCAATATTGATTTATTTTCTATTTATAGCCAAGAAATATCACAAAAATCAATTCATTGTCTGTTTAGAGTTACATTTAATGCTACTGTATGGAACAACATAACCTGATCCAGTAAAGGTTCTTCAGTGTTCATGTTCTACAAATCTTAAAAAAATCAAAAAAAAAGTTAAAAAAATCAAAGACAAATTTATTTTTAAAGCACATTTGACACAACACAGTCCTGACCAAAGTGCTGTACAATCCTAAATTAGCCGCAGGCAATTTAAACAGACAATAATAATGAGATAAAATAAATTAAAATCCAAATCCAAATAAAACAATAAACGACAATAAAAAGTCCACCCAACACACAACTGGACAGTATAGGTCAGTTCGTTTTCCCATCAACAAAATTCTAGCATAAATAAATAAATAAATAAATAAATAATAACCTTGAAGAACCCAGCAACAACAAAGACAGTTTAGTAAAACATGAAAGGTATTTTAAAGAACATAATTACCAATAATTTGGCGTTTAACGCCAAATATAACTCGTTAAAAAAAAAAAAGTCCTTTAAGGGGTTCTTAAAATGTTATTACAGGTTCATTGAATTAGCTTGAGATTTATTTTCCCTAATAACTCTAAAAGAGTTTCCTTTAAGCTAATAGCATATAAACAGTCTTCTAAATTCTCAATTTTTGCGTTGCACATTCGTTTGCTCCTTACACATTAAATGCTGCTATTTTTATGAGGTGCAGAGGGAGAATGTCTGGCTTTGTGTGCCGAGTATTGAGCTGGCAGTAACAGGTAGAACGTCAGCAGGTTTTGATGACAGGAAGGAGTAAAGTGTTTACAACTCGCCAATCAAAGTGCTCTTTATGGAGCAGCCCTGGTGCCTGGCGTTGTAGTTCCAGCAGGTCACTTAAGTTCAGGAATAAACCTGTTTATGTCTTCAGAGAATTTAGCACTCGCTTAATGGATGTTTGTTAGTAACTTCTTGTAACCTGTGCATTAACGTTGGTGCTGTTAGGATTACAGTTTTTTTCCGTTTTTGTGTAGTTGGCACAATTACAGAATTTACATGATATCCTCAAAGCGCTTTGTGAGAGGTTGTTATGAATAACACGTAAAAAAAAAAAATGTAAATATTTTACAATGCTTTCATGTTGGATTTAAAACATATAAATACAGTTCTCTTTAACTGTATTTATAGTTGCATTGAATAAGCATCTAATGAATTATTATTATTATAGCACTCTCAAACGTATTTAAGAACATTGTTTAAATATTATGTTCATTTATTGTCATCCAACAAATCAGTTTTAAACAAGTGATGTGCAAAAGGCTCCAGACAACTAAAGCCAACTAATAAAGAACAGGTGTAGAAACATCACCTACAGTATGCTGTAATTTCCGACCTCTAACCAGAAAGTCCATTTCCGTGTTCAACAAGTCACTCAAATCAATATGGCTTGCTATGCTGGTGTATATACTGTAGCGTTTGCTTGAGATCGATTAACATATAGACATATTCACTTGTAAAATCTCAAAAGATGCTTTAAAAATGTAAATATGCATCCCGTGGCATAGTTACAGTAGCTGGCTGACAAACGACCACCCTGTAGGCGTCCAAGTTGTTTTCTTACACAAGTTACATAAGTCTTACTTTACCTCCAACTTCCCACTTCTGAAGTAAGTCAAAACATGTACTGTAGCCCTCAAATTCATTATTCAAATTTTATTCATCACATATACTGTACAGTCATACACAGTATGATATGAAGTGAAATGCTTATATGACTGCTGATGACCTCAAGATTTCACGAAGAAAATTTCAATCTGAAATAAAAGAAATAAGAAAACGTACAAATTATAAATATAAGAGAAATATGGAAATAAACTTTAGACGTAAAGGAATTTTAAATTCACGTAATGTACCAGCAGTAAAAATTATTAAAATAAAATAGTGAAATAAAAATAGAAATATAAAAAAAATTAGAAAATGATCAAATATAATGAAATGAAATGAAATATAGGCGAGTAGCTTTTTTTTATGACCCGACCCTTTAGTAAAAAACCAGGAAAACAGAAAGTGCCCAACTTAGCATATGCTAACCTTTATTTTAAGGTATGTACTAATTGGTTTTAGAAGACGGAAAAAAAGAAACATGCATAAGTAATTATAATAATCCATCCAAGTATGAACATCTGTAGTCCAACTAGGGACCGTGGAGGCCAATGGTGACGATTGTACTTATTCCCTTTTTTACGACCTCCAGTCAATATTCACACACTACGGGGAATTTGGGAAGACCAATTAGTCTAGTCACTATTGTCTTTGGAATGTAGGAGGAAACCAGAGTTCCTGGAGGAAACCCACCAAGCAACTCCATGCACACGGTCCCGAAGTGGGAATCAAACCCAGAGACTAATCATTTTGATTCATACACATTTTTAACATTTCATACAAATTCCCTTTTTAAAAAAAAATTGTGTTAAGGTGCTTTGCAACAAATGTTAAAAGCGATATACAAATAAAATTTTATTGAAATAAATGTATAATAATAATAATAATAATAATAATAATTATTATTATTATTATTATTATTATTATTATTATAACGGAAAATGTTTGTGGCTTGATTTGTCAAATATAAACCACTACTTTTACCCTTGTTTGTAAGCTCTAGCTTAATTGCTAAGCATTAGCAGTATCTCAAAACATTCTCATACAATATAACTGAAAATAATCATCCAGGAAATACGGCCAATATGGCGGCTGAGACTTTACCAGAAGAACTCATCTAGTGTTGATGTTGTTGTTGTTGTTGTTGTTGTGATGAATACAGGAAACTGATAACACTTGAGATGCAAATATTGTCGGGAAAGGTGCATTATCCAATCATTGCAACTCTCCTGTGTATACAGTATGAAAGAGGAAAATTTAGTTCTAGGTACTGCAGGTTTTCTGAGAATCACATAAAAGTGTCTGGATGTGGTTTGATGTGATGATTACATTATGATTGTCATTACTTTAAGACAGTTTGATTTTTTTTCTGTTTCTAGTTTTATGTTTTCATGACTGAAAAATAATGCACACAAATCGCTATGCTTTAGATTTTCTTGCTTTAATCATTACATAAGGAATACATCTTTTTTTTAAAAATGAAAGTAATAAAAATATAGGATGGTGTGATGATTAGCCATGATTTAGATTATTACTGTTTAATAATATCACATCACAAAGTGTTTTATTCCTCTTATGTAACAGCGGTTTGCCATTGCTAAGATTCCATGCTGCATAGAAATAAATATTGACTTTCAGAAAAGTTAAAGTTACAGCTTTATTTCAGACTGTTTACACAGTACTGACACTGGAGACTCCATAACTAATACAAATCCATACAGATCCCTGTGAGTGAGCTGTTACCATAGAAACATTAAGGTCAGATAAAGGAGGTTTACTGATTCATAGATGTGCTGATAATCTTCTGCATGCGAACCATGTAACGTTGTTAGCACTAGAAGAACGTAATATGAACTTAACGCGGTCTGCAACAACATGGCATGGACCTACCATAGCCATTACACAAGCATGAAGAGGTCATTGTGAGAACTCCATTGATGGAGCAACAACGCAGTCATCCCAATGACAACTCAATCAGAACACCATTGTTTCTTTACATTATCCTTATTCTTAGTCTTTTTTTGTATATACCCAAAAAAACGGCAGCTCCATGTCAAGGGAGACAACACCACGTTCTTACAACGTCCTCACAGCATCCTTACAGCTTCCTTACAGCGTCCTAACAGCGTCCTTCCAGCGTCCTTCCAGCATCCTTCCAGCGTCCTTCCAGCGTCCTTACAGCTTCCTTACAGCGTCCTTCCAGCGTCCTTACAGCTTCCTTACAGCGTCCTTCCAGCGGTCTTACAGCGTCCTTCCAGCGTCCTTCCAGCTTCCTACCAGCGTCCTTACAGCGTCCTTCCAGCGTCCTTCCAGCTTCCTTCCAGCGTCCTTCCAGCGTCCTTCCAGCGTCCTTCCAGCGTCCTTACAGCTTCCTTAAAGCGTCCTTACAGCGTCCTTACAGCTTCCTTACAGCGTTCTTACACCTTCTTACTGTGACCACCCATTTCTTTGCGGACGTAAGGGTCACACGGCTCAGTGTGCCGGTGGTTTAATGTACAGTGCACCGTTAAATTAATTATACTTCAGTGAACGTCAAATTGTTTAGTTTTGACAATGTAGCTAAAGCATTACAGGTTTTCTCCCCCCCTCCGCCTCTTCTTTTTCCCCTGGTCTCGATGTCACCTTGCAGCGCCGCTGTTTATAAGACAAGCTCTCAGTGGAATGTGTAACCAGACAAGGGGCTGGAGAAGGGAGAGATCCCAGGCATCCCTCCAGCATGTACAGGACCTCATGCACTCTTTTCAACACCGCATTAGAGCTGATATTTTGCTAACGCCGATTGTATATCGCGTCGTGCCCATTTGGCTTGAGGACCGTTTTACAGTCTTGAGGTTATTGAGCTTGGGTGAATGAGTGGAAAATGAAAAAAGAGTGAAGATATACAGTACTGTACTGTAGGTTTGGATCAGCCATGCATGAACATGGGATATGGAGTGTTGCAGAACACAATGAGCCATTTACTGTATGCAACAGATTCGAGAGATAAATGGTGCGTCCCGAGTCGCGGGCGTGTGCCGACTCGGGCACCTCAAGGCAACGGATGTCCTACTAAGAATCCACTATCGCCTTAGACGTTTGTACCTGACAAATCCGACAGATGCTATTAGCGTTGATTGATAGCGTAGGATGAGAGATGGAGATGTTAAAAAACAAGACGAGACAAGGAAGAGCGCAGGTAATCAGATAACAGCAAGGCTTGACCCTGGATTTGCATTTTATTCTGCATATTACTATTACTACTACTATTATTATTATTATTATTATTATTATTATTTGAATGATATAATGAGTTAAATTATTGTTCTGTGTTGCATTCCAGCGAATCATAATAGTTGTATGCTGCGGAGACGATCTGTATGTGTGTGTGTGTGTGTGTGTGTGTGTGTGTGTGTGTGTGTGTGTGTGTGAAGACGATTGGTGTTGTCTCTAGGTATGTATAAGGCTTTTGTATTGCTGTCTGAAGCCGTGTCTGGCTCCTTCCACTTCCCCCTGCAGCAAAGCTCAGCCTATTACCATTCAGCTCCCGTCACCTGCCTTTCCCTCGCTGGCACTGTGTACTAAGCTCTATGACAGAGAGATGGATGATTATACGCAGGAGGACACAAAGGACTGTGTCTCTGTCTCGCGCTGACTGCTTCCATCCTTACAAAACCCCGAAGTCACCGTTTTAATGATGTAGCGTACTTTCACAAGGACTTGCGCACAGTCACGTAGATGTTGTATTCATTATTGACTGCAGGATTAATCTCATTAATACCTCAGCGCCGGTGAATTCTCGTGTTGATTTATTTTCCTGAATAGCAGCTCTGACAGGAGTTCCTCGGCTGCACAGGTTTATAACCGGCCACTTATTTGAATCATTATCGTTTCTATAGTAACTGTATTACTTTAGTGTTACTCATAGGGGTTTGTATGATGCATGGTACTGTACAGTACTGTATATTCCGTGAAAGATTTTTATGACATTTATCAGAAGGAAGGAGATGTTTATTAAATATTTATGGAAGGAGTCTCCAATGTGAGTGCTTTCTCATGAAGTCGGGATGTTTCCAGAAGAAGAAGTTCTTTTGTCTGTGCGGAACCTAATGTGGTGGTCTGCTGTTGTGGAGATGCTTTTCTGCTCACCACGGTCGTAAAGAGTGATGCTTTAAGCTACACATTCCTTCCTGCCTCCTTTCCTTTCTCCAAAGTCGTTGAGATCATCTTTTACTCCATACAGATGTTTAATATGAATATTAATAAATTTGTATCTACATGGTTTTATGCCCCATGATTGGCTGATTTGAAGAATTACAGTGATACACACACAAACACACACACACACATAGAGGTTTACAGATGTATGAGTCTTCATTGTTAGATTGTTCTGAAGTTTACTTTGTGTCACTACAAACATATATACTATACTATATCATATGTACAGTAGTATCTACATATACTGTATATGAAAAGCGTTCAAGTGGGGACGTTTGATTGTACAGAATACCTATGAGACTAAAAACCCACTTTATTTCCCTATATGATCTACTGCTACACTAATGCACTTTTCCCAGTTGTCCACTAGTGCTTGGACACCATCAAGGCAGAAAGTTTTCTCAGTACACCGGAGCCATGATCGTACTAATTGCTCCATGTCTGAAACGCCGGCCTCCCAGGAACTCCTTTAATGATTCAAACATGTGAAAATGGTTTAAATCAGGGTCAGGACTGTGTGAGGGGGGATGTTGCAATAACTCCCAGCCGAGTTCCTGTAACGTGCAAGTGGTGTTGTGTACAGTTCTTCCACAAATTGATGACAATTTATCCATCGATATTCGAGGATCAGGTGTTCCACTCACTGGATGTTCATACCTCAGCCTGGATTGTCATTCATGGACATCCGGATCTCTTTAAAATGTTTGCACCATTCAATTGATGAGCCTCTTAAATGGCTAAGAGTCTCATCAGCATCCTTTGCTTAAAATCGTCTATAAATGTCAATCGGTTTTATACCTTCATTTATAATAAAGGTCATCACAAGTCCCGGTTTGACTTGAATGCCCCTTATTCAATCAGAGAAAATATAAGCCTCCCTAGCTAAAATTAATTAGCTACTGTATATTGTATTAAGAAGCTTTGGATAAGGCTTATGGGTGAAGTTTCTTGACAATATCAGTTCAAAAACTGAAGCCGAAGCTTATTTACAAAAATGAAATAAAAAGAATAAATAAATAATAATAATAATAAAAAAAAAATATATATATATATATATATATATATATATATATATATATATATATATTGTTTTCCAAAACAAGTTGTGTGCCGTTAGAACCCAAGAGCGAGCACTACTTCATCGGAAACGCTGTTAGAAATTGAAAATGTAAAAGTTTAGACTTCTTTTTCAAATAAAGCTCATCCATGTGCAAGGATTTATTTATTTATTTATTTATTTATTTATTTTGATTCAATCTGTCTGATTAAACAGTAGTTCATACACAACTGTCTCCATTAAACAA